>JAFFST010055489.1:235647-249493 GCA_022414735.1 Noturus placidus
TGTCCGTAGTGTATGAGTGTGTGTGTGTGTATGTGATTGTGCCCTGTGATGGACTGGCACCCTGTCCAGGGTGTACCCCACCTTGTGCCCGATGCTCCCTGGGATAGACTCCAGGTTCCCCCGTGACCCTGAAAAAGGAGTAAGCAGTTGAAGGTGGATGGATGGATGGATGGATGGATGAACCCTTATACTGATCAATATTGCTCTAAAGGTCAAACATGTAACATGTTCATTATTGAGCAGTTTGTTTAGGATTCATAGTTTCATTCTATGTAGTAAACGCCTGAAGACATTCAGCACACAGTATTGTTATTATTAACCTCCTGAGCCAGTCGTAACTTGTAAATAGAGCTGTAACGTCAGTTAACTGTGACTGAATGCATTTTATTGTCAGGGAAAGAAATGTTAATAAGAAAGAAATCCTGTTTCCTGTCCTGAAGAGAAACTATATGTAAATACAGGAAACCATTTTAATCTATTGCAGGTAACACTTCGCAGATAACCATTTAAAAATATCGAATCATTTGATTACTCTAATGGTGACAGAACGTGTAGAATAACGTAAATGATATAAGTGTGTACATTGATCAAGTCTATGAGTATTTCTCACAGAGCCTGTGTGGGCTGCTTAGACAAAAGACCCTCTTGTCTATATATTAGCATCGCATCGTTCTGACGCTGGAATAGCGCAAGAAGATTTTGTTTCAGCTGATAGATTACTAATATGTTAGTGGGAAAATGAGACATGAATGTACAGGCTTAACAAGCTGTGGTGTGTCCAGGTTTGTAGACATGGGGTAGCAACGGATGGTGGTAAGGGCACTCTAAGGAAGGGCACAAGCTATATAGAGGACAAAAATGCACTTGACAAATAGTGCAGAACTAATGGACATATAATGGCTACTGTAATTGCTCCAAATACCAAAGGAATTTCAAATTTAAATGCTACAAACAGAGCGTGATATGATATCATTACGTCTGCATGAAGTGTACGAGTTAGAGATGTCTCAGAGTGGGATTTGGAGTCTGATTTGGGTTGACAATCATGGTGGTGAAAGCATGCCAGCTGTTACGTATGTGGAAATTTAGTAGACTAAAGTCTACTACCACAGTCTTTCTGACCACAGTGATTGTGGTCATCCATCCATCCATCCATCCATCCATCCATCCATCTTCAACCGCTTACTCTTTTTCAGGGTCACGGGGAACCTGGAGTCTATCCCAGGAGGCATCGGGCACAAGGCGGGGTACACCCTGGACAGAGTGCCAGTCCATCACAGGGCACAATCACATACACACTCACGTTCATACACTACGGACACTTTTGACACGCCAATCATATGTGATCTAAAAAGTGATATCAGTATAGATTCTACAGCACCAGTTATCAAAAGCAGGCCAGGCACATTGCTATAAATACTTATATTAAGCTTTAATCTTTTAATCTGTTAAAAATTCAGGTTGAAACTTTTAGTCTTCAATTTATTCTTCATTTTTAATCCACCAAACCACTGATCAGTTTCATTAATCAGTCCCTTTTGTGAATGATCAATGTCTTTGGTAAACAGAAACCCATGAGAGTTGTCAGTTTTAAGGTCATTCTTTTGGGAATCATTATAAATCTTTATAACTTGTTACTTACTTAATTAAAGGCTTATTTACTTATTTCCTGTAGTAAATCTCTCACCATCTTCAAGAAACAGCTAAAAACCCACCTCTTCTGTCAACACCTAACCTAAAAAAAAATACTAATAAATAAATAAAAAGCACTTACACCTCGACTCGGCGCACGTTGCTTCTTCTAGAACTCAATTAATAGATCTTGTATAGTAGCACTACTTGTATTGTTCTCTGCTTGATATCACTTTGCTTGTATCTCTCATTTTGTAAGTCGCTTTGGACAAAAGCGCCCGCTAAGTGAATAAATGTAAATGTAAATGTAAATGCGGTTCTACTAGGGGCCATGGGTTATCCGGTTTACATTTTTCTTTCTGTTTACATTGTCAGTTGTGATGCTTGATATGTTCAAAACGTAATGAAGTGTATCTGGAATGTTACTCCTTTGTTACTTTAATGGTTGCATATATGTTGGAATAATTATACTCACCAAACCTGTTTGCTTGTAGGCGAAGAGCAGTGACTCTCTCTGCCTTAGAGTGTGTGTGTGTGTGTGTGTGTGTGTGTGTGTGGGGGAGGGGTGGAGGTTGTGAGTGTTGGTGTGCCCGAGAACAAAATCGTTCTTTCCCTTTTCAGAACTTCTGCTCCCCTGACATCACTGGACTTTCCCCTTGTTTCTGAGATATATATATTGTTCTCCATGAACACATTCAGTACAACACGATTACCCACAGATAGAACCTACAACAGGTCTTGGGTCCATCTAAAGTCTGGCGTTGTAATAATAAATTACACCGAAGGCGATATTAAGAGACCAAGCACAGGATGCAGAACTACAAGGTGACAACAGTCGACATAGAAGCCGCTATGGGAAATGTTTATCAGCCTACTGTGGAAGCCGTGAAGCCGTCCAGATCGTCGATGTGGATGATAGTTGGTGGTGTGGTGTTCCTTTCCCTCTGTGTGTTCGCATCTCTCTGTTTTGCATGGCATTTCACGGTAAGCCTGAAGCCTTGTTTATACTGATAGAGTTGAAAAGTGAAATAAAATTATGTTGAGATTTGAAAGTGAGATAAGATAACGAGGGCAAAAAGTAAAAGTTCTTTTGATGATTTTCCACAGAATAAGAATCAAGGCGAGCTTTCCATGAAGCTGCAAAGCACAACAAGTACAGGTAAGAAACAAGAAATGATTCATCAATCCACTTTAAATGGTGTTGCCATAGACTTCCAACATACGTGGGCTCGGAAGATTAACAAAGACTTTCTCTGTGTCCCAGATCCATCAGTTCAGCAAGATAACCTAAAACAGATCGCCAAGAGTACAAAGGCAGCCATTCACCTCCATGGTAAGTTACAATACCCATTCGTCACTGGTTTTTAATGCTCTGAAAGGATTTGATAGCAAATGTGATGGCATTTGAAAAGGAAGTTAGAGCACATGATTATTAACGTTAGGAACACAAATCTATAAAATTTTAACAAAAGGTTCGGCAGGAAAAGTGTAATCCTCAGTCACTCCCTAGCAATAAGCCATTTTAAATGAAAACATCAATGCAAATCCATTCCCATTAAATCGATAACCATTAAGGAAAGTTAATGTCTCATTCACGCTGCTTACTCAAAACCCCCTCGTCATTCTAGTTTCAGATCGGCACCATGAGAAAGGTTCTCCACGATGGGCGAGTGGCGTGAACCTGTCCTTTACTAAAGGAGGTCTCAAGCTGGAGAACAACTCCATCCTCATTCCCCACGATGGCCAGTACTTTGTCTACAGCCAGGCATCGTTCAGCATCTCCTGCAAATCAAGTGAGGAAGATAATGACAGTAGCAACACACATCTGAGCTACAGTGTTCTGTGGTCATCACTCGCATCACCGTCCAAAAAAAATGATCGGTATCTGCTTAATGGATTCAAATCCGTGTGCCAAACCAAAACAGAGGAGCAGACGACCGGACATCTCGTCTATGATTCCATCTACCTTGGGGCAGTCTTTCAGCTTTATACGGGGGACAAACTGTCAACAAAGACCAACCATCTCTCTGACATCAACGAACACAGTTCCAAAACCTTTTTTGGGGTGTTCGAGCTGTGAGAACGTTGCGGCTGCTTGCCGAGATGGATACTTGCTGACCAATGTGAAGACCAATTGTTTTATGTTAAAACGCTAACATAATAGTGTGGTTTGTGAAAATCACACGAGGAACCTGAACGTAATAACTCTTGTAAACGTAAAAGTAAACGTGATACAGTGTATCAAAATGCTGAACGTTCTCCATTGTACTCGCTATATTATTGTGTAACACCTAGTGTGTGTGACGTGTATACTGAACTGAGAAATAAAAGACTACAACTCTGTAGTCTTCTTCAGTGACCAGCATGTTAAGCTTGTATGTTATAGCTCACTACAGAACCTGCTCATGTCCGAATCGAATGTCGTAATGAATGCACTTTTTAGGTTTACGGTTTTAACTGATTCAATACAAGAATTTTCTATTTATTATTGTATTATTTGAAACATTATATTATGTATTTATTCCTATTTTATGCCTATTTATTATTGTCATTGTGTTTATTTAATGGATGTGAATAAAATGCTTTAAAAGTGCATGTAAGTGTATGGCATTGTTTTTAAGCAATACTGCAGCTTTTTTTATTTTTAAGCCTAATCTCTATACATCGCATTTGTATTTATGATTACAACAGACAAGAATTCCACTTCTGCGAGATAAGAATGGAAAAACTGGTTACGCCAAACTTCAATTATAAGCAAGTCTAATGGAAAGTATTGGTGCAGTCAATAAACATTGAGAACACTTTCATTAACTTTTCAGTCAGAGGTATTTGTACAGTAAGTTAAGCTTTAAACCTATATAAACCATCCCTTCAACGAGGTAGGTACTTTTTCCAGAGGGAAAGATTTGTGGTTATGCTGTATTTATATAGTCCATTATTATTAAACATTGGAAGCACCTTAGTTTCAGCTTGATGGCTTGCAGATACCTCGAGATCTTAGGGGAAGTAAGTATAAATATAATATATTTATTATGTTGCCCTGCGATGGACTGGCACCCTGTCCAGGGTGTACCCCGCCTTGTGCCCGATGCCTCCTGGGATAGGCTCCAGGTTCCCCGTGACCCTGAAAAGGAGTAAGTGGTTGAAGATGGATGGATGGATGGATGGATGTTGCTCCAGTCTTGAAAGTTGGGAAAAACTCCAAAAACACAGCATTGGTAAGACTCAACAGAGGCCAACAACTGCCCTTAACTATCGAGGAAACATTTTTTCTGTTAGTTGCTCAGTACAGTGGGTTCTTCTTTGTTGTAATCACACATATGCTACAGGGTTAATGCTTTATTTTAAGTAACACATAGTAGGTGTTAAATTTATATCTGTCATTTGTTCAGTACAGCCCAAATTTGACTAGGCTATTCACTATAAATTAGACTTTATTCAAAAATACTTGTATTGGTGAATAATTGGTAATCTGTTCTGTGAAAATGACTAATAAATACATTATTAATAATAAATTCTTTGATAAAATCTTATTTAAATTATTGAACATGAATTATTCACCCAGTGTCAGGCTCTTGGCAATCTTCTTATAGCCTCGGCCATCTTTATGTAGAGCAACAATTCTTTTTTTCAGATCCTCAGAGAGTTCTTTGCCATGAGGTGCCATGTTGAACTTCCAGTGACCAGTATGAGGGAGTGTAAGAGCGATGACACCAAATTTAACACACCTGCTATTCACACCTGAGACCTTGTAACACTAACAAGTCACATGACCCCGGGGAGGGAAAATGGCTAATTGGCCCAATTTGGACATTTTCACTTAGGGGTGTACTCACTTTTGTTGCCAGCGGTTTTCGACATTAATGGCTGTGTGTTGAGTTATTATGAGGGGACAGTAAATTTACACTGTACACTCACTACATTACATTGTAGCACAGTGTCATTTCTTCAGTGTTGTACATGACAAGATATCATCACATATTTACACAAATCTGAGGGGTGTACTTACTTTTGTGAGATACTGTATAACATGTACACATGTATGTATGTATGTATGTATGTATGTATGTATGTATGTATGTGTACGCACACACACACACGCACACATACATGCATACATACACACACATATATACATATATATATACACACATATATAATGTCTAAGCCGTATATATACAAACTGTGTACATGTTATACGAGTAGATTCTGGGTGGCATCACATGACCTGCAATTTAAGAGCTTATAAAAATAAATAATGTGACATGTCTCATATTCTAAAGTAGAATTTTAGCTGACTAATTACTAACTAGAAGCCAATAAACACTAAATAAGCTTTCAGTAAGACCATTTTCTAAAGTCAAGATCATTTTGTGTCTTATTGGTTGCAAAGTAGGTCAGTATGTGTTGCATATAGCGGTGCATATGGCTTAGTGGTTAGCATGTTTGTCTTGCACCTCCAGGGTTGGGGGTTTGAATCCCGCCTCCGCCCTTTGTGCATGGAGCTTATATATTCTCCCCATGGTTCGGGGATTTCCTCCAGGTTCCCTAGTTGTGGGCTGATTGGCATTTCAAAATTGTGTGTGATTGTGCCCTGCGATGAGTTGGCACCACGTCCAGGGTGTCCCCACCTTGTGCCCCGAGTTTCCTGGGATAGGCTCCAGGCTCCCACCGCGACCCCGTGTAGGATAACCAGTACGGAAAATGGATAGACGGGTGGATGTTGCGTATGACATATCACAACCCTAATTAAGAACCAATAAAATTGTTTATGAATAAAGTCTAATTTATGAGTTGTGTAATTTGGGCTTTATTAAGCAAAGTAAATAAACAAAGCCCTAAAGTAACGCCTAATATGTGTTCCTTAAAGTACATTTACATTTATCAGACGCTTTTATCCAAAGCTACTTACAAGAGCACAGTCACACACCAATGGTAGCAGAGCTGCATGCAAGGTGCTAGCTTGCCATCGGGGGCAACTTAGGGTTCAGTGTCTTGCCCAAGGACACTTCGGCATGGGATCACCCGGGCCGGGATTCGAACCACCAACCCTACGATTAGTGGATTAGTGGACAACCCGCTCTACCCACTGAGACACAGCCGCCCAAAGTAAAGTGTTACCGTTACAGATTTGGTAAATAGAAATTAAAAATGCTGCAGTATTTCTTTAAAGTCCTGTAAAGTGCCAAAGGTTTTGTAGTATGACCTTATAATTGTTTTATTTTTAAAAGAATAACATCAGTGTGGTATTTACTGCAACACTGATGTAAGGTGATGAAGTGTACGGACAATAAAGCCATCCTTGCATAAAAGGAGGGAAAGCTGGGTTTAGTCTGTGATTCACAGTCAAAAAGCCCACCATCTCCTCCGTTCTCATACAAGACACAGGATCTGACATCAGCTGTTGTTTACTTCCTGCCACTTCCTTATACTGTAATGCAAAATGAAGTCATTGCTGTCCGGTCACAAATAATTAAACATGAGCAAACAGCACTGTAAATATGTAGGGTGATGTCCAGATTTTAGTGTAAATACCAGCCATAATTATACAAAAATGAATCCCATGCCCATGTACTATAATATTGGTATAGCCTGAGTGTGCATGTCGTTGCAGTAAACTCATGACGCCCTCTACAGGACACACTGAAACATTCTTTATACCAAAGTTTCTGTGCTTTACAGTCTGTAGGATAAGTGTCTGAATTTCAGAATTGTTCATAGGACTAACATTCAAATGTAAACAAATGAAAGGTCTGAACCCAGGTGAGAAGATTTTCACTGATGAAAGAAAACAAGCAAGGAAACAAAACTAGGACGTCACTAAACATTAAATAATAGTAATAAAATAAAATAAGATGGTGTGCGAGTTTGAATCCTTGCCGGTAATCAAGAAGGCATAATTAGCCGAGCTCTCAGAGTAGGAAGGATGGCATTCTTTCTCTCTCCCTGGTCACTTACAGCGACTCTAGATAGCATTTTCCTCTGAGTGTGTTGTCCTGCCCTGATGCGGAGGTTGGCGTCATGTGTCTCAGAGGAAGCATGTGCTTACCCTAACCTCCCAAGCTGGTAGATGCTTTGATAGGGAAGAGTTAGCTAGTGGGAGGAAATTAGCAAGGCCAAATGGGGGAGAAAAGTCTGTGGTCTGTAGGCCACAATGCTGTAAAGTTTAACAACTCAGCGCAGCCCCTTGCACATAAAAGGCAACTCATAGGCATGCATAAATTACCAGTGATTTATGGTCAGTTTGGGAAAGGTGACTTGTCACTCAGTACGTTTACATGGACAACAATAACCCACTCTTAAGCTAATTAAGACCAGACTTTGATTAAGAAACTACCATGTAAACACCAACCTTAATCTAATTAAGGTCATAATCTAATTAAGCTCTAATGGAATTAAGACAGGTGGAGTGCTCCTGTATTAGTTGTATTATGGACGAGTATTACAGACACCTGAATCACATTATGAACGTCGTGTGAGAGTTTTCACCGCGTTTTGTGACAGGACACGATCACACACGCACGGCAGTTTTACGGCAAACAAGAGAGTTCGGCCGCGGTCCAAATCTCATACTTTCCTACTATAGGCCTGTAGTGGGGAAAAATACATGCATCTCGGCTACTATATAGACAGTCAGTATGCGGTTGGGGACACTCCAGTTAAAGCGTTCGTAAAAAAAATATACAAATAAAAACACTCAAAACTGAAAAAAATTCTGGAGGGACGTCGGACGGCGTGGCGCGGTGATGTAATGACACGGACTGTTAATCTAATTATGATCTAGAACATGTAAAACAGAAACATGACAGGAGTATTCTAAAAGCGACTCATGTAAACACCGTAATCACATTATTATCTTAATCAGAGTAAGGTCAATCATTACATTACTGCTGTCCATGTGTAAACAGTCAGTGTCGATGCAATTGCAATTCAGCTCACAGGCAGCAGGGGGCTCTAAACATTACAAACTTTCCCTTTAACCCAGGGGTCTTCAACGTTTTCCAGGCCAAGGACTCCCAAACTGATGGCTAGATGGAGTGGGGACCCCCTATTTATATATATTGTATGAAATTGTGTTATATCAAACTGGTACCAAAACTTTCACGACACCCATGCAGTACCTCCGCGGACACTCTAGGGGTCGCGGACCCCCTGTTGAAGACCGCGGAGGTCTTCTAAACCTTCCGAATGAAATAATCGTTTAGTTTGCCTTCATACTTATAAAATATTAGTGTGTGTAAAAAAAATGTCAAAAAAAAATAAAAATAGGCCTTCCTGCATATATACAGGGACAGGGGCCAGCATGTGCACTCTGATTCTGATTATACAGCCCTATACACTGCAAGCTGTGATGCACTGTGTGACCGACACCTTTCTATCATAGCCAGCATTAACGCTATAAGCAATTTGTCTTCTTATGTGGGTTCAGACCAGACGGGCTAGCCATCACTCCCCATGCATATCATTGAGTGTCCATGACCCTGTTGCAGCTTCACCGGTTGTCCGTCCTTGGACCACTTTTGTTAGGTACTATTAATAATACTAATAAAATAATAATAATAATAATAATAATAATAATAATAATAATAATAATAATAATAATAATAACTATTATTATTATTATGAAGAAGATGGAGGAGGAGAATAGGATTCTGAGAAGAAAATTTAAATAAAAAATAATTAATGAACGTTTATGAAATACTGTATAGTGGAAAATCCTTTGTGCACAAGACTATTTTGAATAAATTCATACATCAGTCAATGACAGAAAAATTCTAAAGACAATAGTAAAACTTTCCTAGATTTATTTTTCATTTAATTTCTACTAACTTCACATATTACTAGTGCATTAAATCCACGTCTAGACAACATTTAAAGTCAGTGCAAAATAATGGGTTTTATTGAACTATAAAGTTTGCATATAGATAAAAGATTATTGTATTTACAACACACATATTAATTACAAATCAATTACCAAAAATGATATAGGGCTCGGATAACTGATTTAAATATGGAATGATTCGGAGTATGTTTCAGTTGTAATATAGTGCACACATCTGATAAATAAACATTTATTATATATAAAGTGTTAGTATAATTACATACCCTGAGCTAAATTAGTGAATATAATGTTTACATGCTGCAGGAACATTTGCTATGTCGTGCTGTGTTTAAATATGTTCAGCTAAGCAATTATACAAAGAAACTTTACACATTTTCTGAGTGATTTTCCAACAATACGACAGCAGTGTAACACATGAACAACCCAAAGCATGAACAATGGCCAATAGCGCTGTGCAAACATAAAGCTCAGTATTAGATCATCATAGAAAAGACTGAGTACTGAAATATTGCACGAGAGTATCAGTATGTATAACTGTATTTCCGAAGATCCCATCACAAGAAGTAAATTATTGATATTTTCTCTCTGAAAAACACTACCTTGCAGACACGGACATATTGTATTGATGCTAAAAGTGCAGAGTAAAGGGTCTGGGTAAGGCTTATTGTTTGTGCTAACTCTAGAATGAATTGCAACTGGACTTTTTTATGGCAACATTGAACATCAGGGGAAAAAATATATATAAATAAGTGGAACTATTTCACCATTAGTTGTACACTGTGCTCTCATTATGTGCTAAAAATGCTAAATGGCGCACTTATACAGCGCTTTTATCCAAAGCGCTTTACACGGGGTCTCATTCACCCATTCACGCACACACACACACACACACACACACCAATGGTAGCAGAGCTGCCACGCAGGGCACTAACTTGCCATCGGGAGAAACTTGGGGTTCAGTGTCTTGCCCAAGGACACTTCGGTATGTGGAGTCACATGGGCCGGGAATCGAACCACCAACCCTACGATTAGTGGACGACCCGCTCTACCACCTGCGCCACAACCGCCCGTGCTTGTAGTACATGATTTAATACTACAGGTGTGCCTTTGCAAGTCGTAAAAGTTGACCAGTTGTGCTGTATTGAGAAAACATACAAAAGTATGTAAATAAAGGACAGAGGAAAGTTGGACTTTTTTCCTCTAAGCCAAACTTATATGAATTCTGGAAAACAGCAGTTTAATATTAAATAAGGTTGTAAATCATTTACATTACATTTATTCCTTTAGCAGACGCTTTTATCCAAAGCGACTTACAAATGAGACACACTCACACACCAATGGTAGCAGAGCTGCATGCAAGGAAAGTATGTGACTCAGTATGGAAGACTCAGTATGGGCGGCTGGTGTCAGTCGGTAGAGCGGGTTGTCCACTAATCCACTAATCGTAGGGTTGGTGGTTGGAATCCCGGCCCGGGTGATCCCATGCCGAAGTGTCCTTGGGCAAGACACTGAACCCTAAGTTGCCCCCGATGGCAAGCTAGCACCTTGCATGCAGCTCTGCTACCATTGGTGTGTGAGTGTGTCTCATTTGTAAGTCGCTTTGGATAAAAGCGTCTGCTAAATGAATAAATGTAAATGAAAGTGTATTTATGTCTGAAAAGAATATCATTCGGAAGACTTAGACATTTCAGGACGCAATAGAACAGTCAAGCAAACTTTTTTCTTTCTTTTTGTTGTTTTTTTTTTTTTGCAGTGAACGATGGGCTTGGCTTTAGCTTGTACATAAACTGACTAACCTGGAGCGCTTTAAATATCAATTTCATTTCTGCAAACATGGGGCCTCCCCTGCCTAGGAATAATGTTCATATTCCCCTAAGGGATTCCCCCAATAAAAAGAGGATTAAGTGGAAATAAGAGAGAGTGACATGTGGTATTGAGCATCACCTGTTTCACTTCTTAAAATAAAATTGCACAGATCACGAATGATACAGATACGCATTTGTTCCGATTTCTATATTACCATCATGCGTATATATATTTATTAATCTATTTATATTTCCCTTCAGATCATTTTCTTGCTCATTTCAGTTATTTATCAAAGGCTACTTAGTATTTGTGCTTTCTTTAGACATGTAGGTAAAGCAAAGGTGAAACCTTGTCAAACTCCATAATATACCTTGGTACACAGTAGAATATTAATATTAATATGGATACAGTGGCAACATATAAGATGGCATCGCACAAGACCTGAACACGTGTTGGAAGCTATTGCTAAAAATGACTGGGATGAAAGAATTATTAAAACTACACTGTGTTAACTCACACAAACTCTTGGACACACAGCCCGTTTATCACCAGTTCTGCCCAGCTCATTTGTAGAGAAGAGGCAGTCGGCTGTTGTGGCAGTGATTCCGGCTTAGCTTCCCTTCTCCCTGGTAGAGGGTGGAGTTGTTAGAGAAGGAAGGAGGCACCGAGTGCTGCTCTGTGCCAGACGAGTAGCCAGGAGGCTCAGATGAAGCCAGAAGTGGGACGCTATGGTTCTGGTTTTGGTTCTGACAAGATGCTGGTTTCCGAGCCCGGAGAGCCTGACGTTCTGCTAATTGGTTGCGAAGTTCTGTTACACGTTCCTCTTTCTGTAACAAAAAAAAACAACCCAAACAAACAAATGAGTAAAGAGGTAGGTGTGTGTGTGTGTGTGTGTGTGTGTGTGTGTGTGTGTGTGTGTGTGTGTGTGTGTGGTTGTGCCCTGCGATGGACTGGCACCCAGTCCAGGGTGTTCCTCGCCTTGTGCCCAAACTCCACTGGGATAGGCTCCAAGCTCCCCGTGACACTATGTAGGATAAACAGTACAGAAAATGGAGGGATGGATAAATAAAGAGCCATCTGTGTGATGACTCAAATGTAAACATACTGAGTGTTAAGGCTCCAAGTCCTTATCTCCCAAGTGGTACAACAGATCATCAACATCATCATAAGATGGTGTGCGAGTTTGAATCTCAACGACGCCACAACCATCCTTGCCGGTAATCAAGAAAGCATAATTAGCCGAGCTCTCAGAGTGGGAAGGATGGCATTCTTTCTCTCTCCCCGGTCACTTACAGCGACTCTAGATAGCATTTTCCTCTGAGTGTGTTGTCCTGCCCTGATGCGGAGGTTGGCGTCATGTGTCTCAGAGAAAACACCCAACCTTCCAAGCTGCTCGATGCTGTTATAGGGAAGACTTAGCTAGTGGGAGGAAAGACCAAATGGGGGAGAAAATGGAAGCAAAAAAAAAAAAAAAAAATCCACTTCAGGTCTGTAGGCCACAATGCTGTAAAGTTTTACAATTCAGCGCAGCCCCTTGCACATAAAAGGCAACTCCTAGGCATGCATAAATCACCACTGATTTATGGTCAGTTGTGGAAAGGGGACTTGTCAATGTCGGTTGCAATTCAGCTCACAGGCAGCAGAGGGCGCTAAACATTACAAACATTCCATTTAACCCTTCTGAATGAAATGATCATTCAGTTGGCCTTGATAATTAGAAAATATTACAGAATCCCCGCTGTGTGTGAAAAAAAAATATTTATTAATAATAACTAAATAAATAAAAACTTCCTGTATATATACACACACAGGGTCAGCATGTGCACTCTGATTCTGATTATACAGCCCTATACACTGCAAGCTGTGATGCACTGTGTGACTGACACCTTTCTATCATAGCCAGTATTAACGCTATAAGCAATTTGTGTTCTTCTGTTGGTTCAGACCAGACGGGCTAGCCATCACTCCCCATGCATATCATTGAGAGGTGGGCGTCCATGACCCTGTCGCAGGTTCACCTGCGACAGGGTCATGGACGCCCACCTCTCAATGATATGCATGGGGAGTGATGGCTAGCTCGTCTGGTTGTCCGTCCTTGGACCACTTTTGTTAGGTACTAATCACTGCATACTGGGAACACCCAACAAGACCTGCTGTTTTGGAGATGCTCTGACCCAGTCGTCTAGCCATGATAATTGGGCCCATATCAAAGTCTCTCAGGTTCTTACGCCTGGCCATTTATTCCAACATATGAAGTATGACTGTTTACATACTGTCGAATATATCCCACCCATATATTCCATCATATCCCACCTCAGACAATCAATGTTATATATAGATGTTATTTATAGACAACCCCAATTCCACAAAAGTTGGGACACTGTGTAAAATGCACACCCATGTACAGTGCCTTGCGAAAGGATTCGGCCCCCTTGAACTGTTCGACCTTTTGCCACGTTTCAGGCCTCAAACATAAAGATATAAAACTGTAATTTGTGAAGAATCAACAACAGGTGGGACACAATCATGAAGTGGAACCAAATTTATTGGATATTTCAAACTTTT
>JAFFST010055489.1:278039-289592 GCA_022414735.1 Noturus placidus
ACCACCAACCCTACGATTAGTGGATTAGTGGACAACCCGCTCTACCCACTGAGCCACAGCCGCCCAATAATAAATCAATAAATAAATAAATAAATAAATAAATATTTATTTATTTATTTAAGACACTAAACCCCAAGTTGCCCCGATGGCAAGTTAGCTCCTTGCATGGCAGCTCTGCTACCACTGGTGTGTGTGTGTGTGTGTGTGTGTGTGTGTGTGTGTGTGTGTGAATGGGTGAATGAGACACAGTGTAAAGCGCTTTGGATAAAAGCGCTATATAAGTGCGCCATTTATTTATTTATTTATTTATTTAAGACACTGAAGCCCAAGTTGCCCCGATGGCAAGTTAGCACCTTGCATGGCAGCTCTGCTCCCATTGGTGTGTGAGTGTGTGTGTGAATGGGTGAATGTGACACAGTGTAACGCGCTTTGTAGAAGGCTAAGGTAATAATGTAGGACAGATGTTACCGAGCCTGTTTTGCCTAGTCCAGTTTGCACTGTTTTTGGGTCAAGCCTGTTTTTGACCTTGCCTAGTGTAGATTATTTGCTCAAATTAAAGCTGTTCTTCCTGCAACTGCATTGGTCTCAGCCTCCATTTTGTGACCGATTATACATTATAATATATTATCTGATTTTGTTTAAGTTGTACTAATCGGAATCACAAGGTCAATGTTAATGTAACTGAAGAAAGCACATATATCTGTTCATAACTTGCCTCACAGAAAACTTTTCTTGCTTCAGTCTCATAGAATAGACCAACAATGATCCTGGCATCTTGACGCTGTATTAAAAAAATAATAATAGTAATTAATTTTAAGAAAAGATGGACACAAACAACAATATAGTCTCTGAGTGTCTTATCTTCATATACACAAAAATATATTATGGCCCTGTTACATCTCTCATTTCTGACAGAAGTCCTTAACGCATTTCCCTGTGCAAGATAAAATGCTGTTCGGAGGGAGTGTAAATCTCATGGGGTTCTTATGTAATATCAATGCTGCAACAAAAAAGGGTGTGTGCTCATCACCTGCTGTCAGCTTAGCCTCAAACCACAGATATGACATGTGAGCTGTCACTTGATCTGAGACTCCGGAGATCCTGATAGTGTTGGTTTATTTCACATAATGTTTTCATGTGCTCCATCATCTTCAGGCTGGCTAACTGCACACCACACCGTGAGGAAGTGAAGGCTGCTAAATTTTTCATCAAAGTACCTTCAAGTTCTTGACAGCCACGGCGGGATCAGTGAGGAAACTCTGTCTCACGCTGATCTCTATTCCAGCTTCCTTCACCCTCTGCTCCAGATCGTCCAGCGTCTGAGAAAGGAGAGAGAGAGAAAACAGGGAAGGAGAGAGATTAGTGAGTAAACAGCTAAAGAATTTTGATATCAAGTTAGGATGAAATAGCAGACAGGGATGTCCAGTATGGAAAGTAAGAGAGGTGAAGAAAAATGTGTAAAAGAAGCAGGATTTAATGGGAAAAGAGCTGAAAGTGGCATAAAGAAAACGCAGGAAGAGCTAACAGGAAAGAATCATGACACGACAGCCTAATGTAAGAGGAGGAGACTGCAAACTGGGAAATTATTAAAAAATTATAAAAAGGTATGAGAAGAGGAGAAATGGGAGAAATAGACCAGTGCTGGAGAGATTTATGACTCGGGTAATATTCACAACCAACATTCTGATGAATGATCCTCCATCGGCCCCATGGCCTTTGCACGCTCTTTAAAATAGAAACAGAATGCTACAGGCTTTTTAAAATGTACCTTTTCTCAAACTCTGGGGTGGATAAATCAGTAACCCTGGCTCCTGCTACAAACAGATGTGTCCAGCCTATTCACTTTGTTTTTAATCTATCACTGCTTGGGGGGACAAGTGACTTAAGTAGGCTTTTGATATTCTGATCACTAGCATTGTTTTCTTCTGTCGACCAACTGGAGAAGAAATTCTGCTAAACAATACTTCTTTAAGAACTATTTTTTATTACTAGGAGTATATTACTGCCCATAACTTGCCAAATAATTTGTCAAACATGTAGTTGGGCTAAATTAGCGGAACATCAGTCCAGGACATTACACCTCCTGACCAACAGAGGCCACTCTTACCTGAGTTTTAGCCTAGCTGCTAGCTCACTACTTCTGGGTTACGTGCATGAGTGTAGTAGTTAGAGTAGTGCATTATATAAGGCTATTATACTGTATGGCAATGCACAGTACATTATATCACAAAAGTAAGTATCTCACCACTCAGATTTGTGTAAATATGTGATGAAATCTTTTCATGTACAACACTGAAGAAGTGACACTGTGCTACAATGTAAAGTAGTGAGTGTACAGCTTGTGTAACAGTGTCAATTTACTGTCCCCTCAAAATAACTCAACACACAGACATTAATGTCTAAACCATTGGCAACAAAAGTGAGTACACCCCTAAGTAAAAATGTCCAAATTGGGCCCAATTATCCATTTTCCCTCCCCGGGGTCATGTGACTTGTTAGTGTTGCAAGGTCTCAGGTGTGAATGGGGAGCAGGTGTGTTAAATTTGGTGTCATTACTCTCACACTCCCTCATACTGGTCACTGGAAGTTCAACATGGCACCTCATGGCAAACAACTCTCTGAGGATCTGAAAAAAAAGAATTGTTGCTCTACATAAAGATGGCCGAGGCTATAAGGAGATTGCTAAGACCCTGACACTGAGCTGCAGCACGGTGGCCAAGACCATACTGCGGTTTAACAGGACAGGTTCCACTCAGAACAGGCCTCGCCATGGGCCACCAAAGAAGTTGAATGCATGTGCTCAGCCTCATATCCAGAAGTTGTGTTTGGGAAATAGACGTATGAGTGCTGCCAGCATTGCTGCAGAGGTTGAAGGGGTGGGGGGTCAGCCTGTCAGTGCTCAGACCATATGCTTTGCTAAAGAAGCTGAGGGTGAAGGTGATGGACTGGCCAAGCATGTCTCCAGACCTAAACCCTATTGAGCATCTGTGGGGCATCCTCAAACAGAAGGTGGAGGAGCACAAGGTCTCTAACATCCACCAGCTCCGTGATGTCATCATGGAGGAGTAGAAGAGGACTCCAGTGGAACCTGTGAAGCTCTGGTGAACTCCATGCGCAAGAGGGTTATGGCAGTGCTGGAAAATAATGGTGCCACACAAAATATTGATACTTTGGGCCCAATTTGGACATTTTCACTTAGGGGCGTACTCACTTTTGTTGCCAGTGGTTTAGACATTAATGTGTGTGTTGAGTTATTTTGAGGGGACAGTAAATTGACACTGTTACACAAGCTGTACACTCACTACTTTACATTGTAGCACAGTGTCAAAGATATGAATTCAGGACACGATCTATTTTTTGTACTTGCAGCAAGTAAAAATTAATGAACACACAGTGGTGCTTGAAAGAATTTGGTATATATCTGCTTAAATATGACCTACAACATCATCAGATGTTCACACAAGTCCTAATAGCAGACAAAGAAAATCCAATTAAACAAACAAAACAAAAATATTTTACTTGTTCATTTAGTAATTGAGGAAAATGATCCAATATTGCATATTTGTGAATGGCAAAAGTATGTGATTAGCAGGATTAGGATTAGCAGATTAATTTGAAGGTGAAATTAGTGTAAACTGATTTCAATCAATGGGATGACCATCAGGTGTGAGTGAGTGCCCTGTTTTAGTTAACGAACAAGGATCTATCAAAGTCTGATCTTCTCAACACGTTTGTTTAAATCATAGTAAGAACAAAGGAGATTTCTGAGGACCTCAGAAAAATAGTTGTTGAAGCTCGTCAGGCTGGAAAGAGGTTACAAAACCATCTCTAGAGAGTTTGGACTCCATCAATGCACAGTCAGACAGCTTGTGTACAAATGGAAGATTGTGTTCAAAGGGAAGAAATCCAACCACCTCCCCCCTCCCACTACTTTAGCCACTCACAGATATCTACTTTGAGGAATTCTGATGATGTTTTAAGTCATATTCATGTAGATACTGTATATAGAAAATTCTAAAGGGTTCACAAACGTTCAAGCACCACTGTATGTCTATTTACCTTTGTAAGAAGTCAGCTAAATATAGCAAAATTTCTTTGGAAATTTGAGCATAATATTAACTGTAATTTCTTGGCAACCACGGGCTCAGTCGGTAGAGCGGGTTGTCCACTAATCCACTGATCGTAGGGTTGGTGGTTCGAATCCCGGCCCGGGTGAACCCATGCCGAAGTGTCCTTGGGCAAGACACTGAACCCTAAGTTGCCCCCGATGGCAAGCTAAACAATTTGGACTGGGTAAACAATTTGGAAGATTCACTTGCCCAGTGGGTTAGATGAATTTATGATTTATTAAGCAGTTCACACTCTGAGATCATTCCAGTGTATTCTTCTCTTGGACATGTTTGTGCCTAAATCTGTTCTAGCTTTTCTTTTCTTACTAGAGATAAAATGCTTAAAATAAGAAAAATTTTTAACCAAAAGAATATGAAATTTTCAATATCCAATAATATTATATTTGTTTCATTGTAATCTCATAAATAAATAAAAATAGATTTATTTGTCAATATTCAAGATATTTTCATTGTTGGAATCTAGCAAACGCCACAATATTTTCAATTTTTCTGCATTACTGCAGATTTTCCGCAGATTTGGGCCAAGACACATCATGGGGCGGCTGTGGCTCAGTTGGTAGAGCGGGTTGTCCACTAATCCACTAACCGTGGGGTTGGAGGTTCGAATCCCGGCCCGGGTGATCCCATGCCGAAGTGTCCTTGGGCAAGACACTGAACCCTAAGTTGCCCCCGATGGCAAGCTAGCACCTTGCATGGCAGCTCTGCTACCATTGGTGTGTGAGTGTGTCTCATTAGTAAGTCGCTTGTAAATGTAAAAATGATATTTCTGTAAAGCTGCTTTGAGACAATGTACCATTGTAAAAAAGCGCTATACAAATTGATAATTATTATTAATTATCATGTGACATTATCACAACGCGCATTCAGCCAAAGCCATCTTCAATTCACGTGCCTCAAACATGAGTAGAGCTAAAAGGTCTCATTTCTATCAATTTCACAAAAAAAATAAAAAAAAAACAACAACAACAAATACTTAAATTAATAAATATATAAATTTTTAAAACATTGCAGCAGCAAAATCAAGCATTTTTGGCCGCAACGATCCCAAAAATAGGAATATTTTTAATGAAAATCTTCTAATGTGAACGGTTTTTGGAGCGACTCTGACCGAAGTGAAGACTTCTGTTGTTTGCTGGATGGTGGCGATCTTGCTCCAGTTCCACTTCTGAAAGAGGCGCACTCGTGTGGGGTTATGCAGCGTCGCAGAGGGATGTGTGCGGAAGAATGTTGGGAAACGTTGCCTGTTGGACAGTGCTGGAGAGCTGGAGCCATAGGAGAACTAGTCAAAGACAAATACACTGGTTAAGGCTTGGTGTGATACAGATTTGGGTTGCAGGGCTACATACAACATTACAGCCATATTCATCTTCAGTAAGCAGTTTATCCTGGTCAGGGTCACGGTGGATCTACAGCTTATCTTGGGAATATTTCACAAAAGGCAGGAGTATTCGCCCCAGATTGCACCAAACACATACACATTCACACCTATGGGCAATTTAGGACAGCTAATCCACCTACATGACCACAAGAGGAAGCCACACAGACATTAACCCAGTCCAGGATCCAACCAACAACCCTGAATCTGTAAGGCAGCCCTCTTTCAACAAACTATAAGAGTAGATTCATGTCAACCCAGTGTGGCCAGATGTTTTCTTATACCTTAATAAAATATTTCACTGCATGACTACATTGTCTGGCTTACAGTACACCGATACTCACTCGCCACAGGATGTGGGTTTGACGTTAATTATATTCCATGGGGAACTGTAACTGAGTTATGAATTTTAAAAATCAATGTATCAGCAGCAGAAAAAATTTAGACACTCTGCTGTCACCGTTTCAAAACGACAGGCCTGGCTCTTCTATCGCCTGAATAATTCATGAGCCAAACTTTCATTGATAAAAAAAAAAAAAAATGTGACAAACTCATTCAATCTAATGCTTTAATAAATAATTCACTTTGCAGCTACATTGTTTAGCATACAGTACACCGGTACTCGCTCACCATAGCATGACGCTAATTATATTCCACGGGGAACTGTAACCGAGTTAAGAATTTCAAAAAAATAACAAATAAAAGTCAATGTATGGGTCGCAGTGAAGCTGAGCCACTGTTGTCACCTGGATGCTTTGCTTTCGTATTCCCTCAGCATAACCGTCACTGACAAAAACGTGACAAACTGATTCACTGAGGAAACTGGGGGGCGGCTGTGTCTGGTAGAGCGGGTTGTCCACTAATCCACTAATCGTAGGGTTGGTGGTTCGAATCCCGGCCCGGGTGATCCCATGCCGAAGTGTCCTTGGGCAAGACACTGAACCCTAAGTTGCCCCCGATGGCAAGCTAGCACCTTGCATGCAGCTCTGCTACCATTGGTGTGTGAGTGTGTCTCATTTGTAAGTCGCTTTGGATAAAAGCGTCTGCTAAATAAATAAATAAATAAAAATCTGCAATAATAAACTGTATATGAGGCAACCTTAAAATCTGTGAAGCATTAACGTGAAGCATTAAATGGGAAAATTCATGGCGTATTACTATGATGCACCACTAAAACAGATTTGAGGAAATGACTTGAAAATGACTGACTAATTCAAAACTCAGAGGGTGCTCATTGACAGAAAGCAATTAATTTTAAGTTAATCTCTTTCCCAGTTTGTGACACGTTCTCCTCCGTTCCCTCATCCTCTCCAATTTAGTCTTCAACTTCCTCTGCATGTTCTCTCTTTGATTTTTCTTTTTTTATTTCACAAAGTAAAGACAAGGACAGTTCACATTGATATGACCATGTTATAACATGTCTAAAGAGCATTACATATTTACATAAATATAGAAAGGAGCTGTAGATAAACACAGCACAAGCAAATTCATTACTGGCTGACAAGTTGAGCTCTTACAGATTCAGCCCCAGATTAAGAGTGTAATCTATTATTACACGAGGCTTAGCAGTGGAGATAAACTGAGCTTAGAAAGAGAAACATACCACTATAAGGTTCCACATGCGAGCTGCTTCAGCCACTAGTGTAGAAACAGAGCTGCATCCTGGCATTAGGACGATTTTTATCGGCTCTGTGTAGAGGAGGTCGTACAGGAGCTTCGTGGCTTCCCCTGGGTCGCACTGAGAGAGACAAAAACAGACAATATAAACAATGCTACACGACGTAAACATGTCCGTAATTCATTTATCAGATTTGGATACATGTAAAGCCTATGATTTAACATCGTCTCATGCTTGCACATTCATAATAGGTTTAAATCATATATACCTATGAACACTATTCATATAAAAAGTAACAGAAGAGGAGTTCAAGCCGGTTCAAACTAAATCTGACCACGTCTCCCTTACACATTGCGGCTGCCGCTCAAGTGGTACAGCGGGTTGTCCACTAATCGTAGGGTTGGCGGTTCGATTCCCGGCCCACATGACTCCACATCCCGAAGTGTCCTTGGGCAAGACACTGAACCCTAAGTTGCTCCTGATGGCAAGTTAGCGCCCTGCATGGCAGCTCTGCTACCATTGGTGTGTGAGTGTGTGTGTGAGTGTGTGTGAGTGTGTGTGTGAATGGGTGAATGAGACACAGTGTAAAGCGCTTTGGATAAAAGCGCTATATACAGTGGTGTGAGTGCGCCATTTACATTGTGTAGTTTGTAGTCCAGGTGACTTCCTATATGCCAGCTCAGTTTCACAGTTCTTACACACCAACAATACTTCATAATTATGTGAAAATTTGAAAGCCAGATGTCTGAGAAGGAAATTTATCAAACTGTGCTAGCCTCCAGACATTAACGGTTAACTACTGCTCTTAAGAAAGCCTTTGAAGAGCTGGAAAATACATGGACGTAAAAACTCATCTTTTTTGCCATTACTGATGAGCATGGAAATTTGATTTACATTTATCCCAGCTTTACGCTAGAAAAAAAAAAATTCCGAAAGCCTGGAACTTTCTGGTTTGGGCTTCAGTAAAGGGTTCTTAACTATTTGTAATCAACATACAAGGGGGGAAAATGCTGCTGTTTTTAATGAGTGAATTAGCATGTCTGCCTCACACCTCCAGGGTCGGGGGTTCGAGTCCCGCCAGGGGCCATGTGTGTGTGGAGTTTGCATGTTCTCCCTGTGTGTCGGGGGTTTCCTCCGGGTCCTCCGGTTTCCTCCCCCAGTCCAAACACATGCATGTTAGTCTGATGGGCGTCCGTAGTGTATGAATGTGTATGTGATTGTGCCCTGTGATGGACTGGCACTCTGTCCAGGGTGTACCCTGCCTTGTGCCCGATGCTCCCTGGTATAGACTCCAGTTTCCCCGTGACCCTGAAAAGGAGTAAGCGGTTGAAGATGGATGGATGAATGAATGAGTGCCTTTATTTGTCATTATACACGTGTACAATGAAATTAGGAGCCAGTCGCTTTTTTTTCTGTGCTCAACATGTACATATAAGAAATAGAAAGAAATAAGATAAATGGGCGGCTGTGGCTCAGTAGGTAGAGCGGGTTGTCCACTAATCCACTAATCATAGGGTTGGAGGTTCGGTTCACGCCCCACGTGACTCCACATACCAAAGTGTCCTTGGGCAAGACACTGAACCCCAAGTTGCTCCCGATGACAAGTTAGCGCCTTGCATGTCAGCTCTGCTCCCATTGGTGTGTGTGTGAGAGAGAATGAGACACAGTGTAAAGCGCTTTGGATAAAAGCACTATATAAGTGCGCCATTTACCATTTAAGATAAAGAAGGTAGTAAAAAAAATTCTATGTAGCAGCGCGAAAGGGTATAGAATATATTAAAAATAAATAAATAAATAATGCCCAGGCAGGGACTATGTAAATTGCACAGTTCTGAGACCACTGAGACACTATGTACGTGTAGAGAATCAGTGCATGTGTGTGTTCAGAGTGGTTACAACCTTTGGGAAAAAACTGTTCTTGAATCTATTTGTCCTTGATCTGACTGTTATTAGAAAGGAGTGCTAATCAGTGATACTCAGTGAATAAAATAATTGAACTACTTGATTTAGAATTTAGCAGCACTCCCACCTCACGACTGTGAAACATAGTAACCCGATAGGTTCGTTCCTTCATCCTGGACATTTCTCCGACGTGTTCATTTCGTCACAGCAACAATGCAAACACTTGCTTCAATTTCCACTGCATTAAAAGTCCCTGCACAACCGCTTCCTAGGTAACCAGCTAGGTTTCTTTTTTCAGAAAATGACTTTTCAGAACAGTTTCCCCCCCAGAAGTGCTGTTCCGTCTTGTTAGAGACTACAGAAGTCTGTTCATATAAAAGCATAAAGCAGCCTTTAAGGATTTGGCTCAATGGCGCAAAAGTAGCTCTGACTCACAACAAATAAGAAGGTGACTGTCTAGAAGGACAGCACTGACTGAAATGGTGATTAAAAAGGATCATCCATCCATCCATCTTCAACCGCTTACTCCTTTATCAGGGTCACAGGGAACCTGGAGCCTATCCCAGTAGGCATCGGGCACAAGGCGGGGTACACCCTGGACAGAGTGCCAGTCCATCACAGGGCACAATCACATACCGGACACTTTAGATACGCCAATCAGCCTACCATGCATGTCTTTGGACCGGGGGGGGGGACCGGAGTACCCGGAGGATCATGGGTGTTTAATTTCTCATTGTATTTCTTTGCCTGCATGTGTTCATGTCAGACATTTTATATCCTTTCCATTAATTCCACAGTGTTGTCTGGAAACAAAAAGAAAATTAAGCGATTAATTGATTGATCTCATTTGCTTCCTCCTTTTCCCTGATCACTAGACAGAGATACACCGAATCAAACATTTCCATTTTCAATATGATACTGATATCAGAGCTCTGCATATAGGTTGGTGCTGATCCAAGATCATCTTCACAGTAACCAAGCTGACTCTCTCCTACAGTAGCTTTTCTTGCCAAGTGTTGCAAAAACATCAGAGATGTGCCATCAATGTGTTTCGTGCTCACTCTGGTCCTTTCATGCAAGCTCTATGTCATGTCAATCAACATCGTACACACAAAATGTCAATTAAGTGTTTTAGGATGATATCGGCCCGGATATCTATATTTAATTCAGAACACATTGCTATCACGATGTTTTTCAGCATCTATCATCCTTTTTGTACAATAGGCTTTACTGGTTGGTGAAAAACATAGAACACTCTTTCCCCCACCTCCTAATTCTCTGGGGATCAGGCTTTGTATTCAGCACACAGTCTAAGCCTAGTCATGGTCTACAGACTGAGCAGCAAACAACTGTGTTCTGTCTTCGAGTATTAGTTAAGTCTAATAATGAGGGGGTAATTAATATTTGAACAACCTCTCAATAAGGTGCTCTAAATAAGTTTGTCTAGGTTGACTATGAATACATCTCAAATTACCTGTCCATACAGACCCAAACATTATAAGACCATTTAGAGAACCATGTATCTTAGGTTCTCAATTTATTTCTTTTTTTGCAATCAGAGACCCCTTTAGATTAAAATATCACAAGATTTATTTCAAGATTATTATTTAACTGTGTACTATAATATTCTGTCTATTTATTAGATCATTGGAGATTTAAATTCCTGAGCTTTCCACCAACATTACTCCCAGGTCCAAGCTGGCATTATTTAAAGCCTACTTGTTTTTGAGTTCTTAACGTTTGGATGAAGAGTTTCACAACATGTATTATGTATGCATCTATTGTATCTCGGCTGTCAGCTCCAAGTATTGGTGTGTTGGTTCAATGCTTTGATACGTAGCATAAACACTGATGTGTATGAATAAAGCACGTATTTGGATATGGTACCCAATGCAATCTGGGAACAACAGCTGCCAATTAAAAACACAGATGCTCAGAAGCACCTCTTCATGTCTGTCTTTCTGTCGCCCTACCTATACCCCTGTCTCTCTTCATCCCAGTTCATAATTGATCAAAGTGTGAGATTTGATCATCATGACAGCAGCCTGGGAGAGAGAGAGAGAGAGAGAGAGAGTGAGAGAGAGAAAGTGAGAGAGAGACTGACTACTATACTATAAAAATTTACCAACAGCCCACTGCTGCTATCTTAATGAGACTGTTTTTATTATTATTTATTTATTCTATTTGCAGAAACCTACTTTTGACAAAGTACCTCAGAACATATACAAGCAATTCAGTAAACAATCTACACATGCAACATTTTTAAAATAGGTTTTAACTGGTTGAAGCAAATCACAGATTCACGTTGCCTATAGCATGTTTTAAAGAGATTAAACAATCTGTTCATCCATCCATCCATCCATCTTCAACCACTTACTCCTTTATCAGGGTCACGGGGACCCTGTGACCCAGGGAGCATCGGGCACAAGGCGGGGTACACCCTGGACAGGGTGCCAGTCCATCACAGGGCACAATCACATACACACTCACACACCCATTCATACACTACGGACACTTTAGACACGCCC
>JAFFST010055489.1:298349-315849 GCA_022414735.1 Noturus placidus
ACCATGCATGTGTTTGGACTGGGGGAGGAAACCGGAGTACCCGGAGGAAACCCCCGACACACGGGGAGAACATGCAGACTCCGCCCACACATGGCCCCTGGCGGGACTCGAACCCCAGACCCTGGAGGTGTGAGGCGGACGTGCTCTATAAAGGAAAATTCCACCCTGAAACACTTCATTTGTAAGTCGCTTTGGATAAAAGCGTCTGCTAAGTGAATAAATGTAAATGTAAATGTAAACACGTGAAATATTTAAACTGTAATATTTGTGATGTGTTTGATTGTTCTGGTGCTAATTTGTTGCTTGATGCTCATTCACTTTCAGTAATCACGTTATCCTGCTCCGGTTCCTATCCCAGGATAACGGCGTGTGAGGCAGGAATCCACCCTGGATGCGACACTGGTCCATCACAAAGCACCATGTACACACACATTCACTCACATCTAAGGTGCAATTTATCTCAGTCCATCCACCTACTGACATGTGTTGGGGAAATAAGAGGAACCCATGGGGAACTCATGGAGAACCTGATCAAAAACTCCACACAAGCTCAGGATCAAACCCAGGACTCTGGAGCTGAGAGACGGAAGCACCACCTGTGCCTGGCTTGATCTCTCTTCGTTTTTCCTGTGAGACATTAGAGGTCGTCTCCTGCTAGGTATTTACAAGGAGAAAAGAATTGTCGAATGGATCTCAGATGTAAAGGATAACGGTTAAGTAGTTTTCGCTATTAGCTCCTGAAAATAATAGCGTAAGAGCTTCTTTTCATATTCGCCATATTTCAACCACATTCAAGATCATATTAATGAGAAATCCAACATAGAAGTGGAGACAGTGAACATCAGCCTCAATGTCCAGACTCTTGCTTGCCTCATTACTGATCTCTGAGATGACAAGCACAATGGCGTCGATGCTGGTAAGAAAGAAAAGCAAGAACCTTTTGGAAGCTGACCAGTTTCAGCACAGTGACGTTGTGAGTAATGTCAGAAACCGTTAACCGACACGGAAACTATCCAAAGCGACTTACAAATGAGACACACTCACACACCAATGGTAGCAGAGCTGCATGCAAGGTGCTAGCTTGCCATCGGGGGCAACTTAGGGTTCAGTGTCTTGCCCAAGGACACTTCGGTATGGGATCACCCGGGCCGGGATTCGAACCACCAACCCTACGATTAGTGGATTAGTGGACAACCCGCTCTACCCACTGAGACACAGCCGCCCTCTATCGCCGCCCACAGCCGACTTGCCATCAGGGGCAACTTAGGGTTCAGTGTCAAGGACACTTCAGCATGTGGAGTCATCCGGGCCGGGAATCGAACCGCCAACCCCGCTCTACCGACTGAGCCGCCCAGGAGTGGCCTACTCTACCACAGCCGCCCAGGAGTGACGTGAAACGTGGGACAAGAATAGGCGTAGTCAGGAGACGGTCCAAGTTCAGGCGATCGGGCGAACAAACCAAACGGGGAATGGCAAGAGCGTAGGCGAAAAAAAAGGTCAAGCTAAACGGGGAATCAACCACGGAAGAGAATTCTCAGTAACGCAGAGGAACGAATCGCTACGTGTATACTTCGCATCGTGTGAAGGCGTCTGCCAGGAATTTATACTGTTGGGGAGATGAAGGCATGATTGTTGACAGGTGCGTGCACTTAGAACTCGGGAGAGGGAGAGCGCATGCGTGACCGCGGTCCGTGTTGGGAAGAGGAGTTCGGAGCGGACCGCCTGCATGGACGCGAGGTGTGTGACGTTTCCCTGGCGACAGGGGTCGTGGCAGACGGCGCTGTGACAGTGGAGGGGTTTTTTATGATTGTTACACCCAAAAACACTTGATTTCACAGCGGCTTTTTTCAAATTTGTGATGCAACTTCCGAGTTTTTCATGCTTTTTTTTTTTTTTTTTTGCACGAAAACTACATGAAATGGACAAATTGAAATTGCACGAAAATATTTGCACGGACTTTCGCAGTAGAGTTTCTTGGTAAATGAGACCTTTTAGTCGTACTTATGTCTGACGCATGTCCATCGAAGACGGATTTCTCTGAATGCGCGTTGTGATGATGTCACATCTTGGCCCACATCTGCAGAACATCAGCTGTAATTTTGAACTTCTTCTGAATATTACAGAGTTTGCTTCATTTTGCACTCACTTCTGCGATCGCAAAATTGTGAAACCCTGGAGGTACTGGGTATTTCACTCTATCTGAACTATAACCCCAGTACATGCATGCGCATTTACTTATGTAATTCTCCTTATTAATTGAAAAAAAAATTATGAAAATTAATCTAATGTTTGCAAAAAAAAAATAAGAAAAGAAAGAAACCAGGAAAACCATACAGAGCTAGATGCACTGGCTCCTAATGAAGACTGTAAAGAGTTAATTCGGCTGTGGCTCAGTGGGTAGAGCGGGTTGTCCACTAATCCACTAATCGTAGGGTTGGTGGTTGGAATCCCGGCCCGGTTGATCCCATGCCGAAGTGTCCTTGGGCAAGACACTGAACCCTAAGTTGCCCCCGATGGCAAGCTAGCACCTTGCATGCAGCTCTGCTACCATTGGTGTGTGAGTGTGTCTCATTTGTAAGTCGCTTTGGATAAAAGCGTCTGCTAAATGAATAAATATAAATGTAAATTCAACACAGGAGATCTTGCTGCATACCTTCATGGAACAGCTAGGACATTTGTGTAAAATACAATAGAGTAAATACTGTATTTCAGCACAGAAACATAGATAACTTATTTGTTTTATATGTGACCTTAGAACAGTTTGAATAATTCGATTCAGAAAGTTCAGAAGAGTATTGCATAATCAGTCAATACCACCTTTTCCCTTTCTTTTCGCAGCTCTCTCTCACACACACACACACACACACTCACACACACACACACACACACACACACACACACACACTGTCGAAGACAACCAAGCTTACTCAGATAAACAATCAATCTCTCATGCCATTACCAGTGGTACCACACAGCATGCTCCTCTCCAATAAATCATCCAGCAGCCTACATGATCGCTGTCAAATAACTGATATTGACGGAAAAATGTAGGCTCATTTCCCTCATGGTTGTGTGTGTTCATGTCTGGAATTCACTACACTGAAACACCGAATGCGTTTTCTTTATGCTCTTTTGCTTTTTTCTCAGGCTTGTGGGACAAAATTGCTGCTCGTTCAGGTACTGTAGCTGACAGACACCCGTCAGTGTTCGAGCTCTAGAGAAAACACACATATGCTACCGGATCGTATTATATGATATTATGACACTAATAAGGCACATACACTGCAGCGATGTGCAAGACTACAAGAAGTGTTGTGCAGGCTGACAGAATGAGATTTCTGTAGTGTGTTTGATTATCACTGACACGAATCTCGACACAGAAACATGAAAACCTGTTTACTCACAGCTTACTTATAATGGAAGTCTCAGGGCTGGGGGAAAAAAAAACCAACAACATAGACATAGAACGCTTTAATTCGGCGGTTCTCAAAGTGTTTGTTGGTAATTCCATGGACTCCTTAAGTACAGATTTGTTTCAGGAACGTTATTTTAATTGTGTACATTAATATATTCGTACATTAATAAAAAATATTCATAAGGCTTTTCATTCCTAAACTTCCTGGGGCGGCTGTGGCTCAGTCAGTAGAGCGGGTTGTCCACTAATCCACTAATCGTAGGGTTGGTGGTTCGAATCCCGGCCCGGGTGATCCCATGCCGAAGTGTCCTTGGGCAAGACACTGAACCCTAAGTTGCCCCCGATGGCAAGCTAGCACCTTGCATGCAGCTCTGCTACCATTGGTGTGTGAGTGTGTCTCATTTGTAAGTCGCTTTGGATAAAAGCGTCCGCTAAATGAAAATGTAAATGTAAACTTTTCACTGACAGAACGTTAGGTCCAAGTGACAGGCATTTATAGGCCGACTTGAGATGAAACACGTTCAAGTCGACAGACCGGTCACAAAAATATACAATAGGTTTTAATTAGGGGGAGTTGAGATTTGACAGAGCCCTGAGGGTCCCTGGACACCAATTTGAGAACCACTCTAACCGTTTTATCCTGACCAGGGTCATGGTGGATCCGGAGCCTATCCTATGGGAAAACTGGGTATGAGGCAGGAATCAATTGAATCCATGGAATTGAATTCAATGTTATTTGTGGGCGGTTGTAGCTCAGGTGGTAGAGCGGGGTGTCCACTAATCGTCAGGTTGGAGGTTCGATTCCCAGCCCATGTGACTCCACATGTCCTTGAGCAAGACACTGAACGCTAAATTGCTCCCGATGGCAAGTTAGCGCCTTGCATAGCAGCTCTGCTACCATTGGTGTGTGAGTGTGTGTGTGAATGGATGAAGACACAGTGTAAAGCGCTTTGGATAAATGCGCTCTATAAGTGCGCCATTTATTTATTTGTATAGCGCTTTTTACAATGGACATTGTCTCAAAGCAGTTTTAAATCCTAGGACAGAAAGCCAATCCATCACAGTGTCCCATACACTCGTTCACACCTAGTGGAAATTTACTCCACCTACTCTTATGCTTTTGGGAGGTGACAGAAAACCAAAGAACCCGGAGGAAACCCAAAAAAAAAATAAAAACTCCACACCTGATCTCAAGGTCGAGCCAGGAACCCTGGAGCTGTGATCCAGCAAAGCTGCATTAATGAATTCCGCAGTCAACGTTATTTGTAAATTTGGTTGTAAATCTGTATAATTAGTCCTTTCAGAAATGGGACAACTTTTCGGGGGGAATTGTATTGTTTTTACTGTATTTCTCCAGTGTTTAGTGCTTATATAAAAGTACGCGAGACCACTTTTCCTGTTTCATTCTATTACTTGAGGTTTATGGCTGTAGTTTTGAGTTACCATTATATAGTCATGATTTATTTATTTATTTATTTTTTTACAGAATTGAATAGCTGCCGAAGACTTTTGACATATTTTGTGGTTCGGATTTAACATTTTAATTAAAACCCCAGTAAAACATTCATAGCATTTACTTCGACTAATTTACTTGAAGAATTTTTATATAATCAATCTAAATGTATACAGAACTTCCATTATACGTACAGGATAATCACACAGATACTACAGATGCAATACATGGAAATTAGGTTTAAAAAAAATATATTCTATTTGTATTTATTAAAAATTCAATATTAGTGTATTGTTTTTTTTTTTTTTTTTTATAAAATACACATCTCATATTTAATCCTGGATGTCTTTCATCTGACTTATTACCACACATGAGAGACCACAAGGTTCACACTAGGTGGGCTGCCCTTTAAAGGTGGCCATCGTCTTTCCTGAGCTGCTCTGGTGACATTTGTTGCCTCTGCCTGTGCCCTCCTTCCTCCCTCCCTCCCTCCCTCCCTCCTCCCCCTCGCTCTCTCTCTATGTGTCCGAGCGTAATTCAAATTTCTCCACATGCCAGTCATGAATTATTTACTCCTGATCTTTAGTTGATATTTAATGAAAGAACACCAAGTGACATCCACCACGAAGCTAGATAATTACTAAGAGCTAAGAGATCTCACTGTGCCCAACACACCTAACTACAGTCATACAGTCAGCTCCAGAATCACTGGTACCTTTCATAAAAATAGGCAAAAATGGTGGCACAAAATAAACATTACATACAATCATACATGTATGATTCCTCAGTCAATCCTCAGTCAATTCCTCAGCCCTTCCCTCAGTCAGGGCATTGAAAACGAAAAGTCATTATTCCACTTAGTAAATGTGTGACGTGCACCATCAATACCACAACAAATTCCTTGTATGTGCTAAAAACTGTACTTGGCAATAAAACCCTTTTCTGATTCTGATTCTGATACATACAAAAAATTTTATAAATTGGTTTGCATTTTAATGAGGGAAATAAGTATTTGACCCCTCTGCAAAACATGACTTAGTACTTAGAATGACTTAGTAATGACTTTTAATTTTCAATGCCCTGGCTGAGGGAAGGAGGTTCTCACCCAAGATTTGACGGTACATGGATCCGCCCATCGTCCCTTTGATACGGTGAAGTTGTCCTGTCCCCTTAGCAGAAAAACACCCCCAAAGCATAATGTCTCCACCTCCATGTGTGACGGTGGGGATGGTGTTCTTGGGGTCATAGGCAGCATTCCTCCTCCTCCAAACACGGCGAGTTGAGTTGATTCCAAAGAGCTCCATTTTGGTGAAAGTGTTGTGGTCAGATGAGACCAAAATGGAGCTCTTTGGCCTCAACTCAACTCGCCGTGTTTGGTAAGGTAAGAACCTCCGTCCCTCAGCCAGGGCATTGAAAACGAAAAGTCATTACTAAGTCATTACCAAGTACTAAGTCATGTTTTGCAGAGGGGGTCAAATACTTATTTCCCTCATTAACATGCAAATCAATTTATAACATTTTTGACGTGTTTTTCTGGATGTTTTTGTTGTTATTCTGTCTCTCACTGTTCCAATAAACCTACCATTAAAATTATACACTGATCATTTCTTTCTTAGTGGGCAAACATACAAAATCAGCAGGGGGTCAAATACTTTTTTCCCCTCACTGTAGATGTTTTATCTTATTACAATCAACAGAAAGAAAAAAGAGGCTGGTCAGGGAGCAACTGTTTATAGCTGTTATAAGTGATAACACTTATCTCACACAGATATTTTTTTAAGTATTAAATATACTATAAATTCCTGCTGTCATTCATTAATAAATTGGGCCATTCCATCTGAAGTGGGCCAATACAGGTTGCTTGAACTTTTTTAATTTTCCTTTTTTTTTTTGATGATCTTTGTGTCATGGTACACAACATATTTTGGCTATACAGCTGTTTACGGAAACCTCAACATCTCGGCTTAGGATGGTCCTAGCTGCTTGGAACAAAACTGATCTCTGGAGCACGTTACAAGGTACATGAACATCTCTAAACATTTCACACATTCCTCTACCCAGGTCTTAGGACTTAAGTCGAAATGTAATGCGCAAGACTGCTCACAGTTCCACTTTTAAGGTCAATTTATAATGGTAAGGGCATCAAGGTACGTTCACACACAGAGCGACTCGCAGCGACGATGCGACCAGAAACCATTCATTTTCAATGAGATCTGGCGACTTCCGGCGACATGTGCAATGTGACCATTGCCGATCGGATGTGGTGCAGCGACTACCAATCTGAGTGAAGAAGAGTCATCCGTCGCCACCCGTGCTCACTAGCAGAAGCAGCGCCATTGTGGAAGTAGCCAATTAGTTTAGCATTTATTGGGCAGGCGTGAATTAGCTGACGGCGATCAATCGATTTGCATTCGGTGTGAAAGAACCTTCAGTCTTAATTTATTTAGGGGATACCTGCAAGCATAGTGTGCATGCACAACATTTCAGGTATGACACTTCTGTAATTTTTTTTAAATTCCCCTCAGATTCGGTTTGAATATTTCTGGTGGGAGACCAGATACCAACTTGAAATTTTCACAGAAGTCAGTCCTCTGTACTAGCATTCTGCTGTAAAATTTGAGTTTGAGGTTCCACTGGTTACAGAGCTAGGGCTAGTAGAAATCTGGGGGAAAAGCCTACTTTATTCATGAATTTTGAGTGATGAGAAGACATAATTCAGCTTGTTCAGGTGTGTTTGATTAGGGTTAGAGGTAAACGCTGCAGGACACTGGACATCGAGGGCCAGACTTGAAGAACCAACCAGATCTTTCATTTTGGTATGCAGGGATAGATTTGATCCAAACATTTACAGGAATTACAGTGTTCAGTTGCATGTTTTACAGATAAACAGAGCGGTGGTATTATTTCTGCTGTGATAAAAGCAGCAAGTGCTTTTATAGCTCAGTTTATTGTATCCTGAGCCATGATACTGAGGTTTATTGAGTGCCATGACACAAAGGGCGGCTGTGTCTCAGTCGGTAGAGCGGGTTGTCCACTAATCCACTAATCGTAGGGTTGGTGGTTCGAATCCCGGCCCGGGTGATCCCATGCCGAAGTGTCCTTGGGCAAGACACTGAACCCTAAGTTGCCCCCGATGGCAAGCTAGCACCTTGCATGGCAGCTCTGCTCCCATTGGTGTGTGTGTGTGTTTGAATGAGACACAGTGTAAAGCTTTGGATAAAAGCGTTATATAAGTGCGCCATTTACAAATATGGCCGTCGTAGTTAAACCAAGTAAAAATATACATATTTTTTATAAGTGTGGTTTTGAAATGTCAATACATAGAGGTAATCACTCAAAACTAATTAGAACAGTGAAAAACGATCAAACAACCAACTTTATAATTATAGGACCACTTGAGATGGCCCGACTGAATTAAATAATGCAACGGTAGGCAAGTTGCTGTAGTACAAGAGGACATGCTCACAGAAATGACAAACTGTCAAGAATATGTTGAAAACTTGTTCAGTTAGGTATTTGGTAATTAAGGTCTCCCTTTAGATAAAGAGAAATAAGGTAAATCACCACTCTGATGCACTCATTCAGGTTTGATGATGATGTTGTGGAGGAAATCCCATGCCTCAGGGTGCCCGCTAGCCTGTGCTGCTTTCTGCCCCTACCTTATTCCTCTTTATCTAAATGGAGAGCTTAATAACCAAATGCCTGACTGAACACGTTTAGGTAAGCTGTAATATCTAGTCATGCCTGAATCTCAGCTTGCACTATGATTATCATATACACCATATGGCAAGTACTGTTCAACAATCTTGCTAAGCTCTACATCCTTTGACCTGAGATAACGTGAGTGCAGAATCCCGAGGTGCTGCCACTACTTCCTGCACTCAGAACCATTTCAGAGCCAGCTGGGTGTGCCATCCACCTTCCTGACTGCTCAGAGACCACACAATCTCTCATTATCTCCGTTTTAAACTCCTGCCATGTTGTGAGTTGGTAATTAGCCACACACTAGCTTGTCTGATTATCCTTGCATTAAATTTTAAACTATTCTGGAACCTTTTTTGGTGCTCTTTACCATAATCTTACATTCTTGTATCAATCATCATGACGTCTCCATCACTTGTATGTTTTCTGCTAGACTACTGTTGACTGCTTTCTGTTTGGACTGCTGTAATTCCTGTATCGGTTACTGACCAGAGAAGTTTGGCCCTCACTTTTTGAGTCAGAGTTCATCTCGAGGTTTCTCCCTGATGTTCCTATAGCATTTTCCCATGTTGCATTTGCCTACAGCTTGCTCATTAGCGACGTGAAATCATATTTCTCTAAAGCTTATTTGTGAGACGAATTGCTGTTGCATGTGCTATCAAATAAATTAAAATTTAAATTGAAATACTTAAAACACACACACACACACACACACACACACGCAGTCTAAAAGTTAATCCTCATCCTGCTGAGACTGCACTAATGTAAATATGCAGATATTTCTCTGGGTGAGTTAACAGCTGGATGAACATGAGGTCAGGAAGCAATTAAGGAAGGAAATCTGTAGGAAAAAACAGGATGGATGGATGGAAGGATGGATGAACTGATAACTAGCCTGAATGAGGTAGATATCTATTGAATGAAGAGATGGATGAAAACCAGCGTATTGTGTAAAATATTAAAAAGATGAAAATTAATTTTGAAAGAAAACCATATATTTAAATATAATATACAGTATATACACACACATACATATATATGTATATATTTTGTATGTATATGTATATATATATATACACACACACACACACATATATATATATACATACAAATATATACATAGACCCATATATATACAGTATATATATATATATATATATATATATTAAACTGCACATAATCCTTTTACCATGCCTCCTGCTCTAAAATGCTTCACTGCTGAATCAGTTTGCTCAAATCTACATCTTCCCCTGCATCCTCCTCTTGGTAAAAGACCGCCCTCTTGAGGTCGAAAGAAGCATTACAGTTGAAGGTTGCACTTCACCATTACAAACACTTCAGTTATAAGAGTTCTACAGAACATTAATCAAAAGATGGATTTGGGAAGAGTTTAGTTTAGTTCAGCTTCTATTTCCTGGTATTTATATGTACATGTGTTAAACGACATAGAAGATTTTGTATCAGATCACCCAATTTGTAGGCAAACAAAAATATAGGAATGTATGACTGACTGGTGTTTCTTGTTACACAGGTGTGTCCTGGTAGATTGATTATTTAAACAATAACTAGCTCTGATATCTACTCTGATATCTACTCTGATATCTAGTCTAGTCTTGTTGAGAAGGATAAGCCAACATGAAGATCTGAGAGCGGTCTATGGGTGAAAAGCAAGCCATTTTGAAGCTGAGTAAAGCAGGAAAACATATCAGAGGCATCGCATAAACGTTGGGCATAGCGAATGCGATCATTTGGAATGTCCTGAGAATGAAAGAAACCACTGGTGTACCAACAACCGGACACTGAATAGGTCGGCCAAGGAAAACAACAACAGCTGATGACAGAGACATTGTGAAAGCTGTGAAGTAAAACCCACAAACCAACAGTCAATGATATAACCAACAACTTCCACAGGGCAGGGGTGAATAATCCACTGTTCGAAGAAGACTTTGAGAGCAGAGGCCATACCACAAGATGCAAACCACTCATCAGCAGTAAGATGCAGAAAGCTAGATTGGAATTCACAAAGAAATACAAAGATGAGCCATAAAAGGTCTAGAAGCAAGATTAATCAGTACCAAAGTGTGGTGAAGGAAAGGATCTCCTCATGATCCAAAACATACAAGCTCATCTGTGAAGCATGGTGGAGGTAGTGTCATGGCTTGGGCTTCCTGGGCTGCTTCTGGAACAGACTCACTAATCTTTACTGATGATGTAACTCATGAAGGTAGCAGCAGAATTAATTCAGAAGTTTACAGGAACATTTTGTCTGCCTATTTACAGAGAAATGCATCCAAATAAATCAGGAGGCATCGTGCAGTTAGACACTGATCCAAAACACACTGCAAGCTCAAAAAGGACTTTATCATGCGGAAAGCTGGACGGCTTTAGACTAGCCAAGTCAATCACCAGATCTTAACCTAATTGAGCAGCATTTCAGCTCATGAAGAGAAGACTGAAGGAAGAACCCTCCGGAAACAAACGACAACTATAAGAGGCTGTGGAAAAAATGCCTGGAAAAGCTTCACAGAAGAAGAACCCAACAGTTTAGTGATGTCCGTGAGCCACAGACTTGATGCAGTTACTGCAAGCAAGGAATATACAACCATATATGACGTCCTATTTACTTTAATTTACTTCAAGACTTATCTGTTCCTATACTTTTGCTCACCGAAAAAATTGGGTGGTCGGACATGAATACAAAAACACCAGGAAATAAAATCTGAAATCTTAAACTTTCGTCTCATACACATCATTTGATCTTAGCACAAACAAACAAACCTGCCTTCTCGTTCCAACAGCTTCAGAGCGGACTGTTTACATAATATGTTTTCTGACTCAATGGTTTTCATAAAATAAATCCATCCATCCATCCATCTTCAACCGCTTACTCCTTTTCAGGGTCACGGGGGAACCTGGAGTCTATCCCAGGAAGCATCGGGCACAAGGCGGGGTACACCCTGGACAGGGTGCCAGTCCATCACAGGGCACAATCACATACACAATAAATCTTTTTAATCAAATCGAATAATAAATTTAATTTAACCTTCAGGGCTTACCTGTATAATTTCTGTCATCTGAGAGCAGGCGTGGAGAGAAAATAATACAAATTACAGACCTGCAAGGCATTAAAGAGGAACAATTTCACATGTAAGGACTGTGTCTGTCCAGAGGCCAAGAATATAGTCTAAAGGCTGACTGTTGTACGTTTACCAGCAGGACGTACCCCAGCTTATATTTTTTACAATGTTTACGCCAGACCATAAACACTGAAATTATTTAAAAATTCAGTAAAAAAATAAAATCAAATAGCATTGAAATTCTCTCACAACTGAGAAACTGACAACTGTGTATCAGCTGTATTGCTCTAGCGGTCACATGCAGTCCAAAACAGAGGATTATGTAACCAAGAACAAACTGTTCCTTCTGAATACTAGTTTTCTTTTTATTCCAGTTCTGTACATAGTGGAGTAACTGGCTTCAGAAAGCTTAGTTTAAACAGTACGTCAAATCATTTTTTTAAACAACCAGACACAAGAATAGTTTACAAAGGACGTCAACCTTATGAACGATCATGTGCCTTAAAGAACATTCTTAATCCAATCTAAATACATTACTGTGATCACCAGTGCGCCTGATGCAATGTCTTTCCTCTACTCTTCCATACATCCATCCATCCATCTTCAACCGCTTACTCCTTTTCAGGGTCACGGGGAACCTGGAGCCTATCCCAGGAGCATCGGGCACAAGGCGGGGTACACCCTGGACAGGGTGCCAGTCCATCGCAGGGCACAATCACATACACACTCACATTCATACACTACGGACACTTTTAGACACGCCAATCAGTCTACCATGCATGTGTTTGGACTGGGGGAGGAAACCGGAGTACCCAGAGGAAACCCCAGACACACGGGGAGAACATGCAAACTCCGCACACTCATTGCCCTGGCGGGACTCGAACCCCGGACCCTGGAGGTGTGAGGCGGACATGCTAATCACTAAGCCACCGTGCGCCCACTCTTCCATACAATTACCTTTATATATATATATATATATATATATAGAGCAACACTTGAGTAAAACATGTTTAACAATCTTGTAAAAGTTTTTACTATACATATCTGTTTATTATTACTGCTGAAACTAATTTGTGTTCTGATATTTCCCATGCACTACACAGTCTACGAGGGTGAACTCACAAATACACAGTGGTTTGGGCAAGTCCCAATTGCCCTGCTTGGTGCAGTTGGAAACGTTTCTGCCCTCCAACAGGTAGCCAGCGTGACAACTGTAATGGAGCACAGTGCCTTCTACTGGAGGTCCAGGGGGTTGCACTGTCACTCTGCCATTCTCCAAAGTCGTCCACCAGTGAGGACACAGAAACACTGAAGGATATTGAGACAATTAGTTTGTTGTCAAAGACCAAATTGACTTACATGTCAGTAAGAACTTAGTAAAATCGATGACGTGTATAAAAACATGAAATTCTCTTCTATTTTCAGTGAAATTATTGTTAATTAACTGAGGATAATCCTGAAAATAATACAAGCTATATAACAACGCGTAACACAAAAGTCATTATCACACTCAGTATGTTTACATGGACAAAAATAATCCAATATTAACCCTATTAAGACGATACTCTGATTAAGAAACTACCATGTAAACAGCAAGGTTTTATTATCTTTATACGAATAAAAGTCGTACACGAAGTAAACACAAATCGAATTATGACTGTTTTAGTCACATTATGGAAGTGCATTACAGACACGTACACACCTTAATCACACTATTAATGTCGTGTAGGAGTTTTCATCGCATTTTGCAACAGGACATGTACACACACGGCAGTGCTCAACTGTTTGACTGCAAACAAGAGAGCACGGCTGTGTCCGAAACCGCGTACTTACCTACTCTGTAGTAGGCAAAATACATGTATACAGTAGGCAACATACATGTATCTCGGCTACTATATAGTCGGTAAGTACGCAGGCCACGGCTTCAAGCAGTCAATTAACTGCACTTGAAGCTTTCATAATATCCATCCATCCATCCATCTTCAACCGCTTACTCCTTTTCAGGGTCACGGGGGAACCTGGAGCCTATCCCAGGAGGCATCGGGCACAAGGCGGGGTACACCCTGGACAGGGTGCCAGTCCATCGCAGGGCACAATCACATACACACTCACACACTATGGACACTTTAGACACGCCAATCAGACTACCATGCATGTGTTTGGACTGGGGGAGGAAACCGGAGTACCCGGAGGAAACCCCCGACACACGGGGAGAACATGCAAACTCCGCACACACATGGCCCTGGCGGGAGCTTTCATAATATTTCAAATAAAAACACATCGATCTATGTTCTATAACATGTAAAATGAGAACATGAAAGGAATAGTCTAAAACCAACTCATGTAAACACTTTAATCAGAATATTGTCATTCAGAATAAGGTCAATAATTCGATTACTGCTGTCCATGTAAACGTAGTCACTGAGAGGCTGAATGCTTACAGCATCTGCTCTGCTGTTCCATATCCGTCCACGTGCCATCAGGGAGACACTTCCGCACCTTCGGGCCTACAATCACCCTGTTCCCCCGGCAGATGTATTCGATCTCATAGTCTACAGGCAAAATCTGCACACTGCGAATCTGCAGAGATCCGAGGAAAGAGCAAGAGATGGGATCCGAGATTACTTTCTTTATTATGATGACGTCCTCTCTGCGCTTAGGCTGTTCTGTAGAGCTAATAATACTACAGCACACATTACCTGCTCCTGGGTCAGTCCTCTGTAACGAATCCCTCCATCTCTAGGAGGGCGTATGATGGCACACCCTGATGAAAAGACAGAGACAGAAATGGAGGGAGGATGAAGTCAGTGAATATAGAGAAATAACAAAATGTACAACACTATTATAACTACATACGTCATGGGTTTATTGAGTTAAAATCAGTGTTAACTACAGCCATCCCGCCCTCAGTAAAAAAAAATCTGTTTAAAATCTTCATCATCTCAGTCATAGCAGTGTACTGTACCCACTAAAACGGAGGTCTTCAACAGGGGGTCCGCGACCCCTAGGGGATCCGCGGAGGTACTGCATGGGGGTCGCGAAAGATTTGGTACCAGTTTGATATAACACAATTTCATACAATATATATAATTAGGGGGTCCCCGATCCATCTCGCCATCAGTTTGGGGGTCCTTGGCCTGGAAAACGTTGAAGACCCCTGCACTAAAACACTAAACATAGGTTAAAACACTGCAGATAGGTTGCAGGATTCTTAGACAAGCCTGTAAGCTAATAAGAAGGATTTTACAGGACCAAAAGGTGCACTTGCTCCACTTGATCCACATTAGTTACATTTTCTTAGCTGTGCTCATTTTGCTACTGCTTTCAAAACACTGACAAGCCTCCACTTCCCCAAAAACTGACCCTGATTCGTTTCCTCAAAACAGTTTTAGAAAGAAGTGCCGAGTGTTGAGTTTCTATTTTCGACCTAGTGTAAGACATTTGTTGTGAAACTCAATTATTTCCCTCAATAAACAATTTAAATCACAGAGTAATCGTAGATCTACATTTACATTTATTCATTTAGCGGACGCTTTTATCCAAAGCGAATTACAAATGAGACACACTCACACACCAATGGTAGCAGAGCTGCATGCAAGGTGCTAGCTTGCCATCGGGGGCAACTTAGGGTTCAGTGTCTTGCCCAAGGACACTTCGGCATGGGATCACCCGGGCCGGGATTCGAACCACCAACCCCACGATTAGTGGACAACCCGCTCTACCGACTGAGCCACAGCCGCCCAAAGATCTAACGTTAAATGTGATACATCTTTTGAATTCGAGGATGTGATATGATTTATTTATTTTTTTTTACCAACATCATCTTCATTTAGCCAGTATGAGGCTTTTACAGGTGTAACAGTCCGGAAATAATAAGAGTAGAATACCTTTTCACAGTTATCTCTATAAATACAAACACATTGCATGTGACTGGGTATATACTCACCAGCCAATTTATTAGGAACACCATACTAATACTCAATAGGATCCACTTTGCTCTCAGAACAGCCTAACGTCTTTAGGTGCATGCCAAATTGCATACTTATGCACCATTTTATAGTGTCAATAGTGTGAGTAGTGTGTTCACATTGAAAATATCAACAAGAAAAAGTACACTTCAAGTACCCAGATACTGCACTTATTCAACCTTGTTGGACACGTCATGCACTCAACGGTCGCAGTTTTACCTACGTAGCGAAAGAGGGGCGGGGTTACCAGGCACTGCTGCTGGCTCAAATGAGAACTTCAGTAAATTATTTTCTTCATTGTACTGTTTATGTAACCTAAAAAGGTGAAATTAATTTTCTGCTAAAGCTAGCGGCGTTACATTACGTGCGTATGACGTCATTTGCAATTGACCGGGAAATGGTTTATACTTCCTGTTAGTAAACAACGTTAGTGTTCCATTTGAGATGATACAACCCTTCTAAAATTCATACACTAGACGATAAGAGTACATAGTGCATAATGTAAGTGCATAGTATGTCATTTGGGACACAGCTTTTGTGATATGGGCTCCACAAGACGGTGGAAACAGTCCTTTGAGTGTCTGGTCCAATTTTCCATGACTGCTTCATATTGCTGCGGATTTGTTAGCTGCATGTTCATTATGAGGATTTCCTGTTCTACAGCATCCCTAAAGTGCTCCTTTGGATTCACATGTGGTGACTGAGGAGACCACTAAACCAGTATGAGACTTGTGCTTTGTGAAATGGGGCATGATCATGCTGGAAGTGGCCATTATAAGGTGGCTTAATAGTAGCCATAAAGGAATGAACATGGTCCACAACAATACTCGGAGAGACTGTGGTATTCAAACAATACAGAACTGGTATTAAGGGGCTCAGTGTGGGCCAAGAAATCATTCCCACTACTAAGAAACCAACATGTGCCAAAAACCCTGGATTATGGATCATGGATTCATGATGTTGATGCCAAATTCTGACCCTACTGTCTGCAGGTCACAGCAGAAATAGACATTCATTAAACCAGGAAACACTGGTCTGTACCCACTGAAGCCTCAGATTAATATTTTTGTCTGACAGGAGTAGAACCTCATGTAGTATTTAGCGGCCCATCCTTCTCAAGGTTCAATATGTTACGTGTTCCGAGATATCTTTCTTCTAACCACTGTAAAGCATGTTTATTTGAGTTACCATAGCCTTACTGTCAACTCCAACCAGTCTAGCAATGCTCCTCTGACCTCTCTCATGAAAGGTGTTTACACTCACAGAACTGCTACTCACTGGATTTTCTTACAACATTCTCTATAAAATCTAGAGTCTGTTGGAAGTGAAACTGCTAGGAGGTCAGAAGATCCTTAAATACCCAAAGCAGCCTGCCTGGCACCAACAAACATATCATGGTCAGAGTCACTGAGATCACATTTTTCCTGATGCTCTTGACCTGTATCTGCATGATTGTATGAGTTGCACTGTTTTGTGCCGCATGAGTCTGACTGGATAATGACTTGCATGAACGAGCATGTGTACCGGTGTTCCTAATAAAGTGGCCACTGAGTGTATTTTGAGCTATATTGAGCTTATGAACCAGCAGTCTCCCTGCTAGTGCTTCTCTCACTCTCACTCTCTCTCACACACACACACACACACACACACACACACACACTACCTTCAGTTGTTGAATTATGCATGGATGCAATAAGTGTGGGAAGCACGTTGGAAATTACAAGAAACAACAGCTGCACCATTTCTGCATCTATTAAATGATGAAAGAGAGATCTGGGTTAAAATATATAACATTGTCCAACCGATTAAGCACTCATTACTGTTCAATTATAGTGCATCTAGATTTATATAGAAACATGACATACATGCAGCAGTCTCTCAACTA
>JAFFST010055489.1:318349-321795 GCA_022414735.1 Noturus placidus
TTTACTCACAAATGTTGACAGGCCCGGTGCATAAAAAAAACCCCAAAACAAACAAACAAACAAACAAAAGCAAACGTCCTTCAGTATAATTTCCGCTTAGTGGGTGTTTATGCACAAGAAATTGCAGTGATTAAATAGTGCAAATCCAGCGTCGTTGCATAGGCTGACATATGCATGGCTTATAGATTCTATTACAGTCTCTCACTGCGTGGATTGCTTAGCAAAATAAAATTCCATCTGAGATCTTAATTATAGAATTAGACGCTATGTACAAATGCAAATACACCCGTTATAAATGCTTCACGCTCGATAGTGCACATCCATCCTTCCTCTCCTCCTCCCTTCTTTTTTTCCACTCTTCTCCATCTCCGGCGTGTTTTTTTTTCCTCTCTCTCTCTCTCTCTCTCTCTTGTCTCTCTCTCTCTCTGTGTCTGTCTCTCTCTCTCTCTCTCTCTCTCTGTCTCTCTCTCACTGTCTGTCTCTCTCTCTCTCTCTCTCTCTCTCTCTCTCTCTCTCTCTCTCTCTCTCTCTCTGTCTCTCTCTCTCTCTCACTCTCTCTCTCTCTCTCTTCTTTTTCCACCCGTGCTCTCGAAACTCCGCCCCCTGGGTCAGGACTGCTTTCTAGTTCATACTATCGATTGTTGTGTCAACTTGAATGACGTAGGGTTTGTCCAATCAGCGGGCTCATTTGTAAAACAAAGGCGGGGCTTGTGGGAAACGGGTAGGGGAGGGGGGGGGGGTAGGGAATGCGCCTGACTGACTTGAGTTGCGACGTCACGCCTGGACACCACGTGGTGTGCGTAGCTCTCCTTCATCATCGACCTGCTTGGTGCGTTTGTGCCGGCTGGTTAATAATCCATCATGAAATGCGGTCATGGGTTTTGGACTTGAGCTTTCTTCAAAGTGGCGTTTAGTGGTCTCTGCTTTTCCTGATCTCAGCTTGTCTTCATCAGCTATTTATACACACTGCGGATGAATCCTTGAAGACAGAAGAGATGATTCTACTCCAAGAATCCAGTTTTCAATCCATCCATCCATCTTCTACCGCTTACTCCTTTATCAGGGTCACGGGGGAACCTGGAGTCTATCCCAGGGAGCATCGGGCACATCGGGACAGAGTGCCAGTCCATCACAGGGCACAATCACACACACACACACACATTCATACACTACAGACACTTTAGACACGCCCATCAAACTAACATGCATGTGTTTGGACTGGCGGAGGAAACCGGAGAACCCGGAGGAAACCCCCGACACACGGGGAGAACATGCGAACTCCGCGTGCGCCCCCAGTTTTGAATCATTTAAGTGTAATGTGTTCACATTGGTGAATATTTCGCATCCACAGAACAAGACACAAGGATGATGTTGAGATACATACTGTCAATGAGGTCCTGTAGCATATATTAAACTAAAATGTAAACACATCTTTAAACTTAACACCATCTCAATGTCCCAGTGAAATCGTTTAGCTATGAGGGTTGTTGTTTTTGGAGGGTTTTTTTTTTTAAATATAAAATAATCTGCATGTTGGGCGCACGGTGGCTTAGTGGTTAGCACATCCGCCTCACACCTCCAGGGTCCGGGGTTCGAGTCCCGCCAGGGCCGTGTGTGTGTGGAGTTTGCATGTTCTCCCCGTGTGTCGGGGGTTTCCTCCGGGTACTCCGGTTTCCTCCCCCAGTCCAAACACATGCATGGTAGGCTGATGGGCGTGTCTAAAGTGTCCGTAGTGTATGAATGTGTGTGTGAGTGTGTGTGTGATTGTGCCCTGTGATGGACTGGCACTCTGTCCAGGGTGTACCCCGCCTTGTGCCCGATGCTCCCTGGGATAGACTCCAGGTTCCCCGTGACCCTGATAAAGGAGTAAGCGGTTGAAGATGGATGGATGGATAATCTGCATGTTTTTTTCTTTTGCAAATGAGAATGAGTTCACATAATATTAAAACAGACATCGTGTCACTATTGGGACGTTTGGTCCCAAACCATGGATGTGGTCACATGGGTGGGACAAATGTGAATCAACTTGCCAAAGTCATTTCATGGACATTCGAAGAAATGAATCAGATATTTTGCACGTCATTGTCCTGTAGATAAGCAGATGGACCTCTGACCTTTACCACCCCATGTGTAAAAATCTGGACACACGGACTGAGCCTCACACACAAAGATGATCAGCTCTAAACCGTGGCCTTAAAATGTTTGCAAAATTCAACAAACTCGTAAATTCTTCCACATCATGAAGCACTTATGATAGGATTTTATTTGTACTTCTCTGTAGGACCTAAACATGGTTAAAGATCAAAAGGTTCTTTTTTCTAGCATTACACTAACGAACTATTTTGGATCGCTTTATTTTTAAAAGCGTATGACCAGATCATCACCTATTCTCTCGACAGGACAAAACGGGCCTTGTTATCTCAGAGTGGATTTAGGCTCCATTCACATACCTACTGAAAAAAAAAAAAAAAAAAAACACACCCATCAGCAAATGAAATCTGCATCTCCGTTCTGACCCGATATCGGATCTCCATATTACGGCTCTCTCAGGGGAAACACCAGGAGTCATAAAGAGTGAGAAAAGACTGAGACGTGAGAGATGAGACATCGTACTTCTCGTTCAAGCGCACAGCTCGGCTCAGGAGGAGCATCACATGACTGCTTTCGCTGACAAAGACATATCTTTCTCTGCATTAGGGTCATCTGAAGGACAGAGCTAGGGTAGGGAATGATTTCACTGAAACACTGCTACCACACCTGGCTAATAATTTTCCCCGAGTCTCGGTTCTCATTATTATTGAAGTAACTAAACATATTTATTAATATGATAACATGATCCGATCTATACATAGACAGTGTAGCACACGTGTTCATAGGTCTTGAGGAAAAGGAGAAAGTCATAACACAACTTTGCATTCAAACGGTCAATTACACAGATGAACAATATTGAGACAAAGCTATTATTCAACTGTATGAAACTTACCTTGAAGGCATAAAATTTATGTATAATAATGTATTGTTCTGTCAGACCATGCATAAGCATCTTTCATCTTCATGAAGAACAATCCTTACAGAACAGAATATCAAGCGAAAGATACATCATGTTAAAGAAAACAGAAAAATCTAGCATGTAGACAGTCAAGAAATACACAGCATCTTGAATAATTAACACACACACACACACACACACACAAAATCATTATTAATCAACAGTCAGCTGTATAATAACACAAATTATAACTATAGAATGCCTGCTTAATATTTGAAATATTATACATAAGAAGAAATACCGTATTTTCCGCACTATAAGGCGCACCTAAAAGCCTTAATTTTTCTCAAAAATCGGCTGTGCGCCTAATAATCCGGTGCGCCTTAAATGTGGACTGAGTTCCAAAATCTGTGCAAATGTGCGACTTTGGTTGGCGTAACAACCGTATGCGCCTTAT
>JAFFST010055489.1:346779-351779 GCA_022414735.1 Noturus placidus
TATATATATATATATATATATATATATATATATATATATATAATGTCAGTTTTAATTGTCAATCTTTTTGACTTGTCACCTGAATTGAATGGGTTTAATCTGAACCTTAATAACTTAAAAACAAGCAGATCTCTTTTAAAAGTTATTATTATTCAACAAAAAAAAAACATACAATGACATTTAACATCAAACAGAAATTTGGGGATACATATAACAGATCTTACATCGTACAGGGTAAAATATTGAATCATACAAATTAGCATGAGAAATGTTTTTATGCATTAATGTGTAGTAATTTAATCCATCCATCCATCCATCTTCAACCGCTTGCTCCTTTATCAGGGTCACGGGAGAACCTGGAGCGTATCCCAGGGAGCATCGGGCACAAGGCGGGGTACACCCTGGACAGGGTGCCAGTCCATCACAGGGCACAAACACACACACACACACACCCATTCTACGGACACTTTAGACACGCCCATCAGCCTAACATGCATGTGTTTGGACTGGGGGAGGAAACCGGAGTACCCGGAGGAAACCCCCGACACACGGGGAGAACAATTCAATTAGTCATAAAATATTTTAAGACTATCTTTACAAAAAACCTAAAGGAAGGTGTAACAGACATTACTTTAGCTTTATGTACATGAAACCTCAGAAGAAGAATTATTACTTTAAATGTGTTGTAAATTATATCAGAGCCAGTATTGTAGACCAAGAACTCCAAAAATCATTATAGATATGTGTTCTATTTAATGGAAAGTTCAGGAGTTAAAGGGGAGTTACAGTTAAAGGGGTCCCTGTCTGCAAAAAGTTTGAGAACCCCTGTTTTGTTGTTGTTGTGAAGAACCTCATCATCATCACAATCACCAGCCTGTTTGACATGGGATTTTAAATGCCAGCCATAGGCATTGTCTTCACTTTTAATACCTCTTGCTTTGATCATGTCTGAGTCTATTTTTCCATTTTATTACATTTCCTTAGACTTTTTCCACAAACTTGGAAGCACACAATTCTCTAGAATGTCTTTGTATACTTTAGCATTGAGATTTCCTTTTGCTGAAACTAAGAAGCTCAAACCTGTTCCACTATGTTCCAGTGTCCCCGTGCATAAAGTACGTCCATAAGGACATTGTTTGCCTAAGTTGGTGTTGAAGAACTCAAGTGTCCTGAACAGAGCCTTGACCGTAACCCCAGTGAACACCTTCAGGATGAAATGGAACGCCAAGTTTTTTTGCCAGACATCAGCACACAACCTCTTGTGCTATTGTGGCTGAATGTGTAAAAATCCCCACTGCAATGATCCAGTGGAATCTACTGGAAAGACTTCTCAGACAGCAGAAGCTGTTATAGCAGCAAAGGGCAAAGAAGTCGGCTGTGGTTCAGTCTTTAGAGCGGGTTGTCCACTAATCCAGTAATCGTAGGGTTGGTGGTTCGAATCCCGGCCCGGGTGATCCCATGCCGAAGTGTCCTTGGGCAAGACACTGAACCCTAAGTTGCCCCTGATGGCAAGCTAGCACCTTGCATGCAGCTCTGCTACCATTGGTGTGTGAGTGTGTCTCATTTGTAAGTCGCTTTGGATAAAAGCGTCTGCTAAATGAATAAATGTAAATGTAAGTCAATATTAATGCCCATGGTTTTGGAATAGGATATTCAATACCCAGGTGTCCACATACATTTGGCCATATAGGGTACATGTAGTACTCAATTATTAGATCTTGTATAGTAGCACTACTTTTATTGTTCCCTGCTTGATATCACTTTGCTTGTATCTCTCATTTGTAAGTCGCTTTGGATAAAAGCGTCTGCTAAGTGAATAAATGTAAATGTAAATGTAAGTGAACTAGAGACATATACTGATTCAGCATCATGTCTACCCACGGTCCAGTCCTGGAACACACAGCTGACAGGTTCGCTTCTTTAGAGCAGGAAATGTTTATAACACTGTACACAGCGGTGTTCTGGACTACAGGTAGTAATCCATGCTTTCTGAACCTTTTTGAACCAGTCTGTCGACAAAGCTTCATTCACTGCGCACGTGGGCGACACCTGCTGGCACACCGGATGTGTTGCAATTAAGGAACTCAGAACTTTACTAGATCTTTTGAAATGCATATTTATGAGATATTTCTGAACTGATTTAATGCAATATTTGGGTACGTTATGAGTAGAAATAATATTTTTCATATTGTTTCAGTTTCTCATACAGACTGCTGCCAAAACACGAAGCTCCACTCATTAACAGGAAATTAGTCACGTGATTCCGGAGCCTCGGGGTCCATACTCTCTTGCACAAACCCAGAATTTCTTGATCTTTGCAGTCCCCGGCCCGTTTACGTTTTCATCATATCTTTAAATCTACAGGTCAAATAATGGAACATTTATTTATGATGTCATTATTACCTTCCTGGCTCAGGTGTATTTGCACCAGGAAATAATAAGTAACTGATCTATCTGCAGGATTGATCAACTCTTAATTAACCAAATTAATGAACAGTTATGTCATGGTGTTAATCAATCACCTAATATTATCCACGTTTAATAGAAACTCAGTATTATTACAGATTTTGATGTACACTATATGGCCAAAAGGGGGCACTCATGTGCTTGTTAAACATCCCATTCAGGATTTATTCCTCCTTTGCTGTTCTAATAACGTCCACTCTTCTGGGAAGACTCTCCACTAGATTTGAGTGTAGGAATTTGGGACAGGTCCGGCCCTGATGTCAGACGAGAAGGTCTGGGGCGCAGTCAGCATTCCATTTCATCCTGAATGTGTTGTCAAGGCCAGGCCTCTCTGTACAGGACAACTTCTTTCACTCCAATCTTGGCAAACCATGTTTATATAAACCTCACTTTATGTACAGGAACATTGTCATGGCTGGAACAGATTTCAGCCTCTCAGTTCCAGTGAAGGGAAACTGTAAATCTACAGCATTCAAAAACATCCTATACAGTTGTATGCTTGGAACTTCGTGGCATCAGTTTGGGGAAGACTCGTATATGGGTGTCCACAAACCTTACAGCACCTTATAGTAGTGTATATTGAGGTGTGTTATCAGATATGCTTTTACAGCATTGTCAAATTTGTGCATCTGTGATGCATCAGCAAGTAGTAAGTATGAATCAAGAACCGAGGTTAATCATTTATAAGAATCTTGAACGTTTTCACTGTATACTCTATGTGTAACTAACCTGTCATGCATGTCTAAACCTTAAAGCACTGCCATTCAGCCTGCAAGCCATTTTCACAGTACGATTAAAGGAAACATTCCTTTACAAATCTAAGTGAGAGGGGTTTTTTCCTCATCTTATCAAAAATAGAGTAGATTTCCAAAATGTTTACTATCCATGTATTCATTCATTCATTCATTCATCTTAAGTAAAGTGGCCAGTCCATCACAGGGGACCATTCACACTCGGGGACAATTTAGCTTAGCAAGTCTGCCTACCTGCATGGTGGTGGTCTTTTTTTCAATAGTGCGAGGAAGCCAGAGTACACGGGGAGAACATAACACATAGTAACCCAAGCTCAGGATCCTGTACGGCAGCAACACTAGACATTACACCATCCATCACTACTACAATAAACCAAATAAACAGTGGATCAACTTTGCATCTTTTTCTGTTTGGTCGAATATTTGCTTCAAAATGTGAATACGTTAGTTGACGAAAGATTTGAGGAGACCTGGTATCACAAAAGAAATGAAAACCAAAGCGAATGTCGTTCTGTGCTTGAGGTCACTCGCATGAAGAGTTCAATTCGGGTTAAAAAGCTGTAGAATGAAGACGTGAAACAGAACCACACTTTTATTATGTTCTATGATTGTAATTACTCTGTAGCCCAAGAGTCCACTTGTTTTTCTCCCATAAGTCTTTATAAAATCTCAATACCCATTAATGGGCAAAAAATGGGAATCAAACACTTGTTTAGCATTATCTGTGTCGTAATATTGGCAGACCTTGGACAAGTAAAGAAATCTGATCACCTCTCGTTTTTATTAAAATACATTTTTGAAGGAAATTAGGTTTTAGGTTGCAATGCACTAGAAAGCAACTGCATTTACCTAGTAAATGGTTAAAGATTAAAGGTTTGTGTGTGTCCTTATAAACAGTGGAAACCCAGCTAACATGGAACGTTCTCAGAAGTTTGGTTCTGTGGATCAGGTGGTAGAGCGGATCATCCACTAATCGTAGGGTTGGCAATTCGATTCCCGGCCCATGTGACTCCACATACCGAAGTGTCCTTGGGCAAGACACTGAACCCCAAGTTGCCCTCGATGACAAGCTAGCACCTTGCATGCAGCTCTGCTACCATTGGTGTGTGTGTGTGTGTGTGTGTGAGAATGAGACACAGCTTTGGATAAAAGTGCTATATAAATGCACCATTTACCATTTTCTGACAAGGTTCCATCAACGCTATGAACAAACCTTCCAGTAATGTTAATAAAATGTTCATTCGATCATTCACTTGTCATTAAAAACGTTCCAAAATCATTAGCACAAAATGTTGATATCATCTGTGGAACTTTTTTTTTTTTTTCCTGGAACCTTTTAATTATAATATCATTGTAATTATTTAATCAGTTAATTAGAGTCGTCTAACTTTTTTTTTTTTTTTTAAACATTACTATTTGGTTGTTTGATCATTACGGTCATGAGAATTTACAACATGAAATCACAGGACACCTGTATAAGGAACAAACAACCAAGAGAAAAAAAAATAAATCTTTCTTAAAAACACACAAAATAAGGTTTTCATAACTCATTGACATTTATTCATTTAGCAGACGCTTTTATCCAAAGCGACTTACAAATGAGACACACTCACACACCAATGGTAGCAGAGCTGCATGCAAGGTGCTAGCTTGCCATCGGGGGCAACTTAGGGTTCAGTGTCTTGCCCAAGGACACTTCGGCATGGGATCACCCGGGCCGGGATTCGAACCACCAACCCTACGATTAGTGGATTAGTGGACAACCCGCTCTACTGACTGAGC
>JAFFST010055489.1:356779-359753 GCA_022414735.1 Noturus placidus
AGGACAGCTCACAATAAAATACACTTTCACGCCTAACAAGGTCACACTTGCTGTATAAAGCCAATACAGAAGTCCCCTCGTTCTAATCTCTGCAGGAAGTTAAATGGCACACAAAATGATAAGATCTGAGTGCATACCGCTCGCTACAGAATACACTACTAAACACCTACTGTTGTGAAACACACGGCAATTTGCTTCCAGATATTGATCCCAGGATCAACCAACATACTAAAAATACTTACCAATACAACATGGGTTAAGCACGAGTTAAGTTAAGTCATTTCCTCTTCCGTGTAATAGTGGATTGCTCTTCTACATCACCTGTAGATGTAGGGTAATAATCACAGAAGCAGTGAAATATTAATCCCAGGAGTGTACCTGAATTTGCCTTCAATGCAAACCGGATCTGTTCCCATTTGGGTGAATAATGCTTTTGAGGTATAAAAACTCATCCTAAAGTATGAGTTGTGATCATCTTTTCCTTTCCACTTCTGTTTCAAGTCCAGCCAACGAAGGAAAAAACAAGGGGTCTGTATTCAAAAATATATTTTTATCATCAAACACAGCCAGTACAGAAGATCCAGAAACATTAAACTAACTCTTGTTTTGATCTGTAATAAGAGCATATCTACACATTTGGCCCATATGTGGAAATGCAGCTGGGCTGTGCAGTAATACTTAACTTAGTACACACCCTCTGTGTGCTGTAGAACAAACTATCTCAGAGTCGTAGCCTTAAGATAACATGTCGGACATTCCTTGAATGGGCTGGCGGTAATGCTAATTAGTCTACAATCATGAATAAGAAATTATATGTCTAACAACATAAAAATAGAAGAAAGGGGTGGAGTCGTTCCTCAAAAATAAGCTAGAAAAACTTCTGTACTCCTTATTTCTTGCTTTATTGGTGCTTTTTGAACACTGCCACTAGCGAAGAGGTTTAAATACCATCTCAAACATTTTTCAGAGAGATATTGATCATCTCTACTCTAAAAACACACTAGAGAGATTGCTAGTAGATTCAAAGGGCATTTTGACCACAAGCGCTCCGGTTCTGAACAGCGTTTGTTCTCGGTCGCTCCTGATTTCAGTCTCTGTTGGGCCAGATAAGCTGAGGCCTGCATGAGAAACGACAGACGACAGACTGTTCTCCAAAATCAGCCGAGCTCCTCCTGAGCTTTGCCCTGTTTGCGAGGCATTTTCTTACTGCTGCTGTCTTCCAGCTCTTTGCTCTTGTAGTAGTGAGGAGCCACCTCTAAGAGCCAGCCGCTTTCTATCTCGATCACCTAAAATGGTTGGAGAAACAAATTTGGAGATGACAAAGATAAATATCAGTAAAAAACACACACATGGGGTTCCTCTGTATTTTCTCCCAACTACGGTAGATGACTTGGCTTCTATAAATGGTGCCTAGGTGTACATGTGTGTGTGCATGGTGCCCTGCATGGTGCCTTGCCTATTCAGGGTGTATTTCCATCTCACAGCCACTGTTCTTAAGATAGACCCACCATGACCCTGACCAGGATATATCAGCTATTGAAGATGAATAACTGAATATATATATATATATATAAAGTGTGTACAAAAGAGTGTGGGCAGAGCGCCCGAGGGTTAAGTTTACGGTCATGGGGGGGAAAAAAAAAAGAAAGTACACCCTCTTTGAATTGTATGTTTTGATTTATCAGGACCTATATAAAAACTGTGTGGTCCACACCAACTTCTATAAACAAACAAATAACAACAACAAAAAAGCAACAGATGTCAATATCAAGTCATGTGATTGTGCCCTGCGATGGACTGGCACCCTGTCCAGGGTGTACCCCGCCTTGTGCCTGATGCCTCCTGGGATAGGCTCCAGGTTCCCCGTGACCCTGAAAAGGAGTAAGCGGTTGAAGATGGATGGATGGATGGTGTTACTAAGATCATTAAGAAGTGCGACTACCTCTACAGTGCCTATAGAACCCCTCCCCACCCCCATGGTATTTTTTTCCCTGTTTCGTTGCATTACAGCCTGTAATTTTAATGGATTTTTATTTGGATATCATGTTATGGACATACACAAAATAGTCCAAATTGGTGAAGAAAAAAAACCAAAAACTAAATTGTTTTAAAAAAGTTCTAAAAAATGAAAAAACTTAAGAGTGGTACATGTATATGTATGCACCCTTTTCGCTACGAATCCCCTAAATATGATTCAGAAGTCACATTATTAGTTCAATAATGTCCACCTGTGAGCAATCTAAGTGTCACATGATCAGTCACATGAGCTCAGTATAATACACCTGTTCTTAAAGGCCGCCCAGAGTCTGCAACACCACTGAGCAAGGACGCCCATGAAGACCAAGGAGCTCTCCAAACAGGTCAAGTTGTGGAGCAGTTCAGATTAGGGTTATAAATAAAATATATCAGAAACTTTGAAGATCCCACTGAGCATCCATTAAGTGCATTATTAAAAAAAAAAAAAAACAGAAAGAATATGGCACCACAACAAACCTACCAAGAAAGGGCCGCCCACCAATACCTGGCAGACCAGGCAAGGAGGGCATTAAATCAGAGAGGCAACAAAGAGACCAAAGATGACCCCGAAGGAGCAGAGATAGGAGTATCTGTCCACAGGACCACTTTACGCCGTACACTCCACAGTGCTGGGCGTTACGGAAGAGTGGCAGAAAAATGCCATTGCTTAAAAGAAAAAAAAAAAAGAGCAAACATTTGCTGTTCGTCAAAAGGCATGTGGGAGACAAACATATGGAAGAACGTACTCTGGGTCAGATGAGACTAAAATTCAGGAAAACACCACGTCTGGCGCAAACCCAACACCTCATCACCCCGATGACACCATCCCCACAGTGAAGCATGGTGGTGGAATCATCATCATCATGCTGTTGGGATGTTTTTCCCTCCATTCAATTCAATTTCATTTGTATAGCGCTTTTTACAATAGACATTGTCTCAAAGCAGCTTTACAGGAATA
>JAFFST010055489.1:365683-376220 GCA_022414735.1 Noturus placidus
TTTTTTGAAAAAAAAAAAAAAAAAAAAAAGTCGCTAAAAGGGGTCTGAAAAGTCGCCAAGTTGGCAACACTTGTCAGCACTGACAGCTAGATAAAAAGGCAGGCTAAGCTCCACCTCTCCCCAGCAAAAGAAAAGACATAGGGAGAGGGAACGTGGGGTTTTTTAATTATGCACATTCTATTCAAAAAGCAATAAAGTACACAGAGTAACCAAATGATGCCCTGTCTGTGTTTTGTTCTTGAAAACAATTTGCACCACCCTTCCGATCTCTTCCGGGTTGAGCACCACTGGTCTAAGAGTTATGATCAGCGTCAACATGATAATTTAGATCTTTCTGACTCAATTTACTGAATATCCACAAGGTACAAGAACCTAACGGATGGTGAACGGAAAAATACAGCAGAGAGGTTTATTACCTCATACTCAGTAAGTGCATGGCTAATTGTAGAATTCTGTACAGCCATAATCCAGATGTTTGATGGAAATATACAGTGCTGTGAAAAAAGTATTTGCCCCCATCCTGATTTCTTCTGTTATCTCTCATACTAAATTTAGATCTTCAGATGAAATACAACATAAAACAAAGGCAACCCGAGTAAGCACACAATACAGTATTTTTATTGAAGCAAAATAAGTTATCCAACACCTCTCACCAATGTGAAAAAGAATTGCTCCCATAAACTTAAAATCTGGTTGTGCCGCCTTTAGCAGCAATAACTGCAACCAAACGCTTCCGATAACTGGAGATCGGTCTTTCACTTCCTTCTAGGACTAACTCCTATGCTATAGATCGTTGTCTTGCTGCATAATCTAGTTGTGCTTGAGTTTCAACTTAGGGACTGAAGATCAGACCTCCTCCTTTAGGATTTTCTGGTGGAGAGAAGAATTCTTGTTTCCCTCAATTATTGTAAGTTGCCCTGAAGCAGCAAAGCATCACACTGCCACCACCATGCTTCACTGTAGGAGTGATGTTCTTTTAGTGGAATTCTGTGTTTGGTTAACTCCAGATGTAACAGGACTCCTGTCTTCCAAACAGTTCCACCTTCGACTTATCAATCCACAGAACATTCTCCCAAAAGGTCTGAAGATCAAGGCATGTTTGGGCAAAATTCATACGAGTCTTTATGTACCTCTGGGTTAGCAGTGGTTTTCACCTCATCACTCTTCCACGGATGCCAAAGTGTCTTTCTGATCGTGGAGTCAACAGTGACCTTTATTGATGTAAGAGAAGCCTATAAGTCCTTTGATGTTATCCTTGGCTCTTTTGTGACTTCCTGGATGAGTAGTTACTGTGCTCTTGGAGGAATTTTGGAAGACCAGCCACCTCTGGGAAGGGTCACTACTGTGCAGAGTTTTTCCATTTGGAGAAAACGGCTCTCACTGTGGTTCTTTGGAGTCTCAGAGCCTTTGAAATAGCTTTGTAACCCTTCCCAGACTGATGTATTTTAGTCACCTTCTTCCTCATCATTTCTGGAATTTCTTTCACCTTTGTTCATAGTGTGTTACTGGGTAAGACCTTTTAACCAACTTCATGCTGTTGAAAAAGTTCTATTAAGTGTTGATTTGATTGAACAGGGTTGTGTCTAGTCCAGCTGAACCTCATTATGAATGCAGTTTCATAGATTTAGGGGAATTCGCAACTACAGGGGCAAATACATTTTCACACAGTCCCAGTTGGTATAGGATAACTTTTTTGCTTCAATAAATAACATCTTAGATTTTGCTTTAATTTCTAAAACAAATTTAGTACGAGATATGCACAAAAACAGAAGAATTCCGGAAAATACTTTTTCACAGCACTGTAATTCACAAATACGATGCACGCAAGTAAACTCAGTCATAGAAAAAATAAGATTCATTAAATGACCGTAATGAACATATCTTTGTTGCTCAACATTTCACACTGCATTATGACAGCAGTAAACACAGATTCTGTAGTTTCAAGTTAAACCAGTTCCATCAAGCACACATACAGGTACAGCTTTGGCAGGTATAAGGAAGTAAAATCCTTCCACACATTCATGTTACCTGAGAGTAAACATTGAGGAGCATCAGATGGTCTCCTCCCGGCACCACAAAGTTCATTCGGGCGTTGTCCGCATGCACCACCTTGTCTTTTGGCCTGTAGAAGATGGAGTTGTTGACTGACAACATGGCGGCGATAGTCAACACCTCCTCTGAGCATTTATACCTGCAGGACACGAAGAAATACTTACATGAAATGACAATTAAGGATAATCACAAAAGAGGATTTTTTTTTTTTAATAGCTGTGACTGGAAACATCAGGGTCGGGACTTACTGTTCAGAAGCCAAGATCATTTTACTCAGCATGGGGTCGACAGGCAGCTCAGCCATCCTCCTCCCCAACTAACACAGAGCAACAGAACCAAATTAGTCACATTATACACACGTCACATGTACCAGTCTGCAAAGTTATTATCTATTGAAACATTCTTCAAAAACATGTTATTGCTGTAAACACCTGATGTCTAATATCAGACTAAACAGTCAGATGTCGAACATCAGAACACATTTCCCCAGTTTTATTCATTATAAACAAGCTGTCTATACAAGATATTAGAAGGGTTAGTTAGTGTGTGATATTATATATACATACATACACACACACACCGTATTTTCCGCACTATTAGGCACAGTTACAGGGTCTATTTCTGTACTTGACCAATACATAAGGCGCACTGTGTTATAAGGCGCATACGGTTGTTATGCCAACCAAAGTCGTACAACACTTTTACAGATTTTGGAACTCAGTCCACACATAAGGCGCACCGGCTGATTTTTGAGAAAATTTAAGGCTTTTAGGTGCGCCTTATAGTGCGGAAAATACGGTATATATATACACACATACATATACACACACATACATATATTCAATTAAATTTTATTTGTATAGCGCTTTTTACAACAGACATTGTCTCAAAGCAGCTTTACAGGAATATAAACACAGTACACACACAGTAAAAGTGAGAAATTATCCCAACTGAGCAAGACACTGAGTGGAGACAATGGCAAGGAAAAACTCCCTAAGATGTTTAAGAGGAAGAAACCTTGAGAGGAACCAGACTCAGAAGGAAACCCATCCTCATCTGGGTCACAACATTCTTAAAGAGACAATTATTGATTTATATGTAATATGTTTGGCTTAGAAAAGCCTTTGTCCCAGCAGTCTGGATTTGGAGTAGATGAGAGCTCCATCCAGAAGTAGGACCTCCGAGACCGATCATGCAGATCCGGAGAGAAGAAAGGACCAGGATCTCCAACATCTCCATCAACTCATGTGTAGCATACATACACACATTATATATATTATACATACATACATACACATATATACATACACACATATATATATATACACATACATACACACATTATATATATTATATATATACACATACATACATACATACACACACACACACACACACACACACACACACACACACACACCCCAAAGCTATGATTTGCAGCTTTAAGCTATGCAGTTTTAAGATTTAAGAAAGCAAAGCTTTAAGATTTGCAGCTTTAAGCTATGCAGTGAGGGCGGCTGTGTCTCAGTGGGTAGAGCGGGTTGTCCACTAATCCACTAATCGTAGGGTTGGTGGTTTGAATCCCGGCCCGGGTGATCCCATGCCGAAGTGTCCTTGGGCAAGACACTGAACCCTAAGTTGCCCCCGATGGCAAGCTAGCACCTTGCATGCAGCTCTGCTACCATTGGTGTGTGAGTGTGTCTCATTTGTAAGTCTCTTGTAAATGTAAAAATGATATTTCTGTAAAGCTGCTTTGAGACAATGTCCATTGTAAAAAGCGCTATACAAATTGATTAATCTGTGGTAATGAGTTATTACTACAGCTCATCTCTAGGAACAAAAGAGATGGATGAATGCTGATGTACCTTAGTGAGTTCTCCGAGGTGGTTAAGGGCACCCAGGGCGTAGAGTTGCTCAAGTGCCAGCACCAGGGTTTCGTGTGGAGGAGGGTCCATGAAGTCAAAATGGATCAGATCATTTATGCCTGTCAGGCAAACAAATCAAACATGCACCATAAAATTATTTATAGATAAAATAAAAACAATGGGTTAGCAGAACATAAACATCGATCTATGTTTGTAAGTCTACGCAGACTACGAAAACATGCTATTCTTGACATTGTACCATTACACTGCAGTGCTGTTGAGTAATTTCTAACGTGGTCATTTCTAACGTGGTCATTAGGTTAGAAACGGTTTTATATACACGCATTGCTCATAAATGTCATGCTTTGAAATGTTTAGAAGTAAACAATGCTCACAGTCTAACTCAGCACGCATTTCAAACATGTGCCACACCCTTCTAAATTAAGACTTATTTTAATCCTTGGTCTACATGCTATGTGACCTGCACATGTAAGCAGGAATGCTGTTCCATGAAACAATGAGTGCACTCGAAAAACCGGAACTGGTGCACACAATTCTCAGTGAAGTTAAACATTACAGGAGAAGTTTAATACGAGCAAACTGAACCCAATTGTCTGTGAGAAAGCGGATTCTTTTTTATTATTTTTTTTTTTTTAAGTGGTACAACATTTGGGAAAATAGTTATTTAAAAGACTTGCTTAAAGAAAAACAAGTCAGACAAACTGTAAGTACTATAGATCAGTACTCCTTCTAGAATAACACCATTTCTACAATATTTCTCATTTACATTTCCAGCCGTACCCAGACTCTTCAGGAGCAGGACCACGTTGCCCAGGTTGGTCCTCTGGATTTCAGGAACCGTGGTTTCCTCCATCTCGTGTTTGAAGGCCCAGGCTGTGTAGAGCCTGAAACATCGGCCTGCAGCTACCCGACCTGCTCGGCCTGCCCGCTGATTAGCTGAAGCCTGTCAGAAAAGTGAGCATTAACAGAACTATTCAGCATTAAACAAAAGAAGTGCGAATTAAAGGAAACCAGATCTATCTATCTATCTATCTATCTATCTATCTCAATACAGTCAAGCAACCCAGACGTATCTCTGGGGACTCGGGTAATGTAGCTAAAAACTAAGCGAGCCTGCAGTTATAGCCTCCAGTTTCACGTCATGAGTGTCCAGATTGTTATATTTTATTATAGAATAATACAATAAAATAATTTAAATAGATATTAAAAAAAACATTATTCCAACTTTAATCTGTTTGTTGCTAATGCATTAGCAACAACTGAACGTGAATGCAGAACTGAAATAATTTAAATTGATCAGAATTAAATGATGTCAGTCTAATTAGATTTCAAGAATGTTTCCATATAAATGTACAAAGTCAGTAATTATTAAATACGTTTCTGCCGTCCAACACAACAGAGGTGGCAAAAATTTTGGCTAGTCTACCAAATTCTGCAACTCCGTGACCTATAGAGCAGTTGCAACTTCTAATGACAAGTTTAAACACATTAGTAGGTGGCTGTGTCTCAGTCGGTAGAGCGGGTTGTCCACTAATCCAGTAACCGTGGGGTTGGCGGTTCGAATCCCGGCCCGGGTGATCCCATGCCGAAGTGTCCTTGGGCAAGACACTGAACCCTAAGTTGCCCCCGATGGCAAGCTAGCACCTTGCATGCAGCTCTGCTACCATTGGTGTGTGAGTGTGTCTGAGAATGGGTGAATGAGACACAGTGTAAAGCACTTTGGATAAAAGCGCTATATAAGTGCGCCATTAAGTAGAGAATAAGACACTATTATTTTCGATATATACTACAGTGCATTGTTAAAGTGCAGTAACCTCTAGTCAGTGCTAAGGATTGGCTGTGAATACACATTACTAGGCTATTGTTACACTTATAAAAAAGACGTCAACTGGAAAGACAATTGTTAATCCCAATCCCATAAATGACGGTTAATTCCTAGTCAAAATGTCATAGCTGCATGCATCATAGAGTGTCAAAAACCACAAACAAGTTGGAGGTGTGGTTTGAGGTGAGCGGGTGCAGACGTACATGTATAGTATATGTACTGTTTAAGCAGCAGATATAAGCTTTTCTTATTTGTCAGCAGGTTAACCCTGGCTAAGAGCATGTGGGCTGCTGGAATGCCCACTTCAGCACAACTATTTTAGGTTTTTTTTTCCCTTCATTTTATTCATTGCATTTATTCATTTATCAGACGCTTTTATCCAAAGCGACTTACAAATGAGACACACTCACACACCAATGGTAGCAGAGCTGCATGCAAGGTGCTAGCTTGCCATCGGGGGCAACTTAGGGTTCAGTGTCTTGCCCAAGGACACTTCGGCATGGGATCACCCGGGCCGGGATTCGAACCACCAACCCTACGATTAGTGGATTAGTGGACAACCCGCTCTACCGACTGAGCCACAGCCGCCCTTTCAAAAAGCGAGTCTTTCTGTTAGCACAACGGAATTGTTTTAAACACAAAAATAGTGTAAAAAGATGTGCATGCTTTACCCGTGAGCATGGCGTAACAATCAGAGACTCCATCCCTGTTCGAGCATTGTAGCTCTTCTGTTTGCAGAAGCCAGGGTCAATCACATAGATGATGCCGTCAATGGTGAGAGAGGTTTCTGCGATGTTTGTGGCTACCACAACCTGAGAAATCAGATCACGCAGTTGATTTGCAGTGATAGTGTCATTGTTTTCCCTACCATGTTGTCACTTAGCTTAGTCAGTGTCTCACTTTTGTTTTTATTTGCTACACATACTGTAAGGCAAGTGATCATTTCAGAATGTTTCACATTCTCTATTACAGTGTTTTCTTATTACAGTCTTCTCTTTTTAGATCTGGTAAAACATTCACAATTTGTGAGATGCATATCGTAGTCTGATGCATTTTTACGAGAGACAATCAGGTCGAGTATATTTGAGATCTGTCCATTAGAATGGATGGGTGGGTGTCTGCGATTAAGCGGTGAGCAGGGAAAAACCTCGAGTCTGAACAAAGTGACAAACCTCAAACTAGCAAAACAAACTAATGTGAGAACTGAGTATCTCAGAAACAGCTGATCCCCTGGGATTTTCATTCAGAGCGCTAAAAACATTGCGCGAGCGGACGTTCTGCGCGAGGAAACGCCTTGTTGACGAGAGAGACAACAAATAATCACTCTTTACAACCATGGTGAGCAGAAAAGCATCTCAGAATACACCTTGAGGCAGATGAGCCACCGCAGCAGAAGAGCACGTCAGGTTCCACTCCTGTCAGCCATGAACGGTAATCGGAGGCTACAGTAGGTACGGCCACACCAAAAGTGGGCCAGTGAAGATTTGCCAAAAGACCAGGAATTACAGACCCTCCCCTCCCTAATCGTTAACTGTCCTGCTTATGGTGAACCTATGGCCACTGTAGCCTCAAATCTGCCTTTGCGGCTTAAAGTTAATATGTACAGGTCTTCCTAATAAAGTGGTCATCGTAGCTGGTTTCATGTCTGTAACTGTAAATACGAATTTACAATTGAATAAACAGGGTTTTGAATTAACCTGCTCAGCATTCTCACTACCCAAAACATCATTAGTTGTTAGTCCTGTTCAACCACCTGCTGCAAAAAGCCTTATTTATTCTTACATCGAGTCATGTGAGCTGTAATCAGGGTCAAATGGTCGCTTGGTGACAAACACTAAACAACGAAGTCAGTGTAGGGGAAAAGTACCTTGCGAGCTCCAGGTGGTGTGGGGTTAAAAATCTTAGCTTGCATGTCTGAGGGCAGGTTGGCATAGATCGGGAGCACAATGAGCTCAGAGATCTTTGAGCCAAGCCTCCTACATCTCTCCTGCAGAAGCTCACAGCATGCCTCGATCTCTTCCTACAATACACAAGAGCAGCTTTAAAAAACAAAAGACAGATAAAAGAGGTCTGTGTGGTAGTGTTCTATCTAAGAGAGACTGGACTGACCTGTCCTGTGAGAAACACAAGGATGTCTCCAGGAGCCTGTGTCACGTGAATCTGTAGTACCGAAACCACACACGCCTCTAGATAGTCCGCTTCTGGAGCCTAGACAATGCGAGACATAAATATTGATTGGTAAATATTCATTTCAATGCATGTAAATCGGCTATTTATACAGCTCGCATCGGGTATAAATTAGAGTTGACGTTAGAGCAGACGAGTGCCGTCACTGAGTAGCTCGTGCCTTGGTGTAGTAGATGTCGACAGGAAACCTGCGGCCTGGGATCCTGAACACAGGCGCATCGTCGAAGAAACAGGAGAAACGCTCCGTGTCCAGAGTAGCGCTAGCCACCAGCACCTTCAGGTCTGGCCGGAAGCGTGCGATGTCTTTAATCAGCCCAAACAGTATGTCTGTGTGTAATGTCCTCTCGTGAGCCTCATCAATGATGATTACACTAAAGACAAGAGCAAAAATACACAGTTCAATCAATATTACGTTTATGACCGAGAATCACGCCTACAGCGGTGAGAAAATGAACAGTCCTTACAGGATTTCAGGGAGGTTTTTTTGTGATCATTGCAGGCAAAAATTTCGCTGTCATTTTTCTAAATTTCGAGCTCCTCAGAATATTACTTGATTTTGCATTCATTTCTGCGCTCGAAAAATCCTGGAGGGACTGAATTAGCATATTCAACAACTTTAAAAATGACAAAATAAACTTGACACACACAGGAAATCAACACTATGAAAAACATCTGTCATATTTGAAGAATAAGGACACTACGGCAGTCTAACATGACTTAACTAGTATTGGATGGTATACAGTTAAAACACTGGTAGAATTTTTCAGATACTGGTTGTGTGTTGTTTCAGAAAAAACCTACAAAGTCATCTGATGTATCGGCCTTAAAATATGGTCACACATCAGCTTAATACATGACTGTAGACTGCTTCTCATTTACAGCATTTAGCATGAGCACTTGTTCAGAGTGCCCAAGGCCTAGGGTCCAGGGATAATATCAAACTAAATCCTATTTTACCTTGATAAAATTATATATACACATACATACCCACATTATATTTTTTACATATATATATACAGTATATACACACACACATATATATATATATATACACACACACACATTATATGTATGTATGTGTGTGCACATATATACACACACACAATATATATATATATATACACATATACACATACAATACATATATATACACACATACACATATATATATATATTCGCGTGTATGTATGTGTATATATATATTCGCGTGTATGTATGTATATATATATATATATGTATATATATAATATATATATATATATATTTTTTTTTTTATTAGTGCCTTAGGGCATGTTTATATATTTGTGAACAGAGCCATAATAATTATCCGGACCTCTTGTGCCATTTTAACTATCGACCCAGGCATCAAGTTCAGTTACCAGGCAGTAATACGTATAGACGCGTATAAATGTTGGTGATATAAACCGACTGCTGCTGCACAGGTTGAAATATGTGATTGTAGTTCTAGAAAATTATAATAAAAATGTGTATAAAACTGATGTATACCACTACCAAAAATATTGTGATATGTAGGAAAATTCTGGCTAAAGGTCTCATCTCTACCTATAACTGGCCAAGTCGGGCTCGGTGAGGAACTCTCTCAACAACATGCCATCAGTCATGTACTTGAGCACGGTGCGTTCTGACGTGCAGTCCTCAAACCGGATACTGTAACCCACCTGAGGAAGAAAAGCAGATAAACAAACAACACGTAACATGCTAATCTTTCAGTATCAGTCATATTCCAGTTATCATTAGTTTTCCACACGGATGTAAAGAAGTAGCGAGTCTTTGGCAGGAAAATCCACAAAACCAGTGTTGCATATTGATTTCATTAACATGAATTAAAATTCTCACCTCATTCCCCAGCTTCACTGCCATTTCCTGAGCCACTCTGGCTGCCACAGACATAGCTGCTACTCTGCGAGGTTGGGTGCACCCAAGCTTCATCCCTCCTTGGGTATAACCCTGAGATAAGACACACAATGACACTGAAGCATTGAAAATATAGAAAACCAGTGATCTTCAAACTTTTGAATGAAATCGACACTAATGGAAATTAGTCTTCTACGGTTAATACTTACGTCCTCTAGGAGGTACTGAGGAATCTGCGTTGTCTTGCCTGAGCCGGTCTCACCCTCGATAACCAGGATCTGGTGGTCTCTGATGGCAGCGAGAAGGTCCTCTCTGTAGGGAAATATGGGCAGGCTGTGTCTCACTTCCTGGATGGACTGCTTCTGCTTTTCAGCCTGAGAGAGCTCGGGTTCGTTATCCTGTCAGCAATCAGAGAGAGAAGAAACATTTATAAAAAATAAGATGTATTTCATTTTTAAAAATAAAAAAAAGCAAGAGAATAATAATAAAACTACGAAGAATAATAGAGAATAATGCTTATAGTAATTGAACAAAACTTCCAAGTAGACTGAATTTCACAAGGACCATGTCACACTTACAGTGGTGTGAAAAAGTGTTTGCCCCCTTCCTCATTTCCTGTTCCTTTGCATGTTTGTCACACTTAAGTGTTTCGGAACATCAAACCAATTTAAACAATAGTCAAGGACAACACAAGTAAACACAAAATGCAATT
>JAFFST010055489.1:420668-434223 GCA_022414735.1 Noturus placidus
GTGTGTATGTGATTGTGCCCTGTGATGGACTGGCACCCTGTCCAGGTTGTAACCCCGCCTTGTGCCCGATGCTCCCTGGGATAGGCTCCAGGTTCCCAGTGACCCTGAAAAGGAGTAAGCGGTTGAAGATGGATGGATGGATGGATGAGTGCAACAATGATTGGGATTGATCCAGAGCTTCTCCCGGAAACACGAATACACTTTGGATGGGAAGCCAACAAGGCATCAAATACACACAGTCACATACTTATTCACACCTAGGAGTAATATAGCATAGCCAAAGCACCAACCGGCATGTTTTTGGAAAACGCCACTTGAGTTTCTTATGTTGTGAAAGAGTTCCATTCTTGTGATGATGTAACAGAAATTTAATTTATTTAAAGTAGGACAATTTCTGCAACATCTATCCATCCATCTTCAACCACTTACTCCTTTTCAGGGTCACGGGGAACCTGGAGTCTATCCCAGGAGGCATCGGGCACAAGGCGGGGTTACACCCTGGACAGAGTGCCAGTCCATCACAGGGCACAATCACACACACACTCACACACACATTCATACACTACGGACACTTTAGACATGCCAATCAGCCTACCATGCATGTCTTTGGACTGGGGGAGGAAACCGGTGTACAATCTACTTTTATTAAATCCCCGGTAGCCATATTAGCTTTTATACGCTTTGTGTGACATTTTTATACGTAAAAAAGGAGCATTGTTATGTACAGTAACAGATTCCCATACTTCATCAGGACTTAAAAGACTATCCTTTCTCGACATGAGGCAGTAATGAGAACACCTGTTTCTGGCCTCAATTGTAAGTTGGTAAGTCTGTAATCAGTGTAGTTTTACCAATGCTTTAAGCAGACATTGGGCTGGAAATTTAGGTCTCTTATGGTAAAATAGGTGGAATTGAATAAGAACTGAATTATTTTTCTACTTCTTGAACACACCCCCGATTCCAGCCCATGTATACAAAACTCCGCCCCTATGGTGGTTCAACTACTGTAGTCAGCCTTAGCAAGCACGGTCATGACATAACTTTCAAGAGCAACTGCTTAAAAAGCCATAACAATATATACACAAAATATGCATATTAATGGAGAGAAGGAAAGAACAGTCTTTTATTGTTTTTAAATAATTTTTAATTGATTCGTTAGGCATAGCAGGCCATTCACACAGTTCAGAGCTGTACACAGATTGTGTTTACAGACCTGCAAAGGAGCAACAATACTGTGCCCGCTTCATCCTCTTCACAATTAGTAAAATCATGGGGGAAAAAACCTCACATCTGTGGTACTGTCTGTACATGTTCTTTCCATGTCCACATGGGTTTCATCCAGGTTCCAGGGAGGAATCCATCCATCCATCCATCCGTCTTCAACTGCTTACTCCTTTTCAGGGTCAAGGGGAACCTGGAATCTATCCCAGGAGGCATCGGGCACAAGGCAGGGTACACCCTGGACAGAGTGCCAGTCCATCACAGGGCACAATCACATACACACTCACACACCCATTCATACACTACGGACACTTTAGACACGCCAATCAGCCTACCATGCATGTCTCTGGGGGAGGAAACCGGAGTACCCAGAGGAAACCCCCGACACACGGGGAGAACATGCAAACTCCACACACAGGCCCTGGCGGGACTCGAACCCCGGACCCTGGAGGTGTGAGGCGGACGTGCGAACCACTAAGCCACCGTGCGCCCCAGGGAGGAATCCTTCCTCCCAAAAACATGCCAGTAGGTGTACTGCTTAAGATAAATTAAGGAGGCCTCTAGGTGTTAATGCGTGTGTGTGTGTGTGCACGCTGTCCTGTGATCCAAGCTGTAATCATGCCTCATGCCCAGGATAGGCCCTGGATCCACTGTAACCTTACCAGGATAAAGCCGTTACTGAAAGTAAGAGTGAAAATCAGATCCCTTTCCATTATTATATGGCAAATATATTCAGCATCATGCCAAAATTAAAGGGATCTTATGTAAGCTAACCATTTAGAGTAGTTTCTATTAACCTCTATTAAACATTGCATTTAATTCTTGGTCATTTTAAAAATCATGACCGAAGTCACGTCCATATTTAGAATTTTTAAAAACAATCCTTACCATGCTAGGTAGAAAAGATCAGTTTATTGCAGTTATGAAACAGATTAATATATATGAAGTAACGTTCACCTACACAAGGTTACACACTCGGTGGCACCGAGCCCACTGATGCACCGTGTAAAACACTGTTCCCTCATTAGAGATCTTATTTTAAAGTAATTAAGTAGAATGTAATACTAATTAATACACAAGCTTTTACAAATAAAATTGAGATATTCAAAAGGCAATGAATAAGTGTTCCATACAAAGTGCAGTGCTAACTAAACTAATTCTTGACAATGTTAAAAAAAATCATATCAACTTTTATTTATTTATTTATTTATTCTTACTATTGGAATGGCAGTGTATAAAAAATGTGATAGGATTTAATTACAATATTTATTTTATTTTATTTAAAAAACAACAACAACAACAACAACAACATTTTCAGTCTAAACTATAACTAAGTAAGATGCAATCGCAATATGGTTTTTTTTTTTAGGTGTTTGTAAAAGCCCCTGTGAGGTCATCCATATATTACGTCATCAAATTTTCAGCCATTTTTAACCCCCCCACCCATGTCATCTAACGTCATCCTATAATACGTATAATACTCCACAGGATGTGCGTGTGACGTCAGTATTTCTGTTTGTTTGTTTGTTATTTTGGCAATTTGCAAATATTTCAGTAAGTAAATAAGTAAATGATGAAGGTGACAGTGGTGACACTAAACACGGGGAAGATGCAAATACATTGATGACGTAATCACGTCCGTGACACCCCCACGTCGTCATCGTACCCTTCACACCCCTCCCCCACTCCTTGATGACGTAATATATGGATGACCCTGTGCAGTAAGACCCCTAGGGGTTAAATTCACTATGGAGGCCGCTATTGAGTTCCCCTACTATCTGGACAGGGACTCACAATGTCCTCTACCTCAATGATTTCCACCACCAGATCTCTGATTGATTTCACGCTGTCCAGCGGGTCTTCTGCTTCTTGATCCTCAGTGAAAGAGTCTCGGTCAGTCTCTACCTTTGCAGAGTGTGCAGTCATGTCGCCCCCTGCTGGAAGATCAGGGATATTAGGGAGTCCGTTTGTGTTGGTAGTGGTGGAGCTCTCCATCATACTCTCTGCTGCGTTCTCACTGACTGTAGAGGGAGATGAATCACAGGAAGGTGTTTCAGTTTGAGCGTCATCTGTGTCTTTAGTCTGGGAACCTGAAGGATTTTCAGCATTGGTTGCATCAGGCTGGACTGTACCACTGTGTGGCTCCTCAGGGGGTGCAGGCACATCGTCACCGATCTCCGAATGAGACTGATTTGCAGCATCAACCTCTGTCTCATCTGAAACACTGACATTTTCATTTTCTTTCACAGATGCTGGAGAAACAGGACTTTCTGTGTTCACCTCAATTGGCAGGTTAACAGAAACGGTTGGATCTGCAAGCGACTCGGGTTCTGACACAATAATTACAGGAGAAGTGTTGAAATCATTCATAGCTTGGCTCTGAGCTGTAGCATCGGCTGCTTCTGGTAATGAGTTGGAGGACACCATGTCAGGTTTATCCACAGACATTTCACACTTCAGCTCTGAGGAATCAGATACGGATGTTGAAGGGACCTTCGATAGATCTGGGGCATCTGCAGAAACACAAGAAGGCATACTAGGTATTGCTGAAAGCTCACTGGGCTTAGATGGCTGTTCATCAACTGTCTGAGATGATTCATCTGCAAGCTCTTGCTTCTTCTCCAATGGTTGCTTCTCTGAACTGCCACTGTCCACCATCGAGGAGCTGGAAATCTGCTCATCTTTTTGTGCTGCAACTGTAGATTGCATTTTAGCTGGACTGGAGGGGGATGAGAGAGGTGGAGTGCGGCTGTCTGTCAGACTGCTCTGACTAAGACACTGCAGCTCGGTGCTGTCCACAAACAGGTTGTGCTTCTTCAGAGTGGCCGCTTCTTTCACCACTGCACGGAAAAAAAGACATTGTGAGCAAGACATTCCTATGAAACAAGCTAGACCATGGAGAGACAGGCAGTCTTTTTCACCAGGACAGCAGGACAATTACACGCTCTCTGATTTTTTGGAGTGTAGCACTGTTGGGATTCGAACGTATAACCTTCAGATGTGAGGATGAAAATGTTTTGCCCAAGTTACTTATTATCAGTATATTTCTAATGTTGACCTCTAACTAGAATTCTCTGAATATAAACATCATAAACATTTCATAATGTTGTGTAATAGTCAGTCCCGCCAGGATCGCAGGAACGAACGCAAAATCAAGGAAACGCCGCAATATTTGGAGGAGACGTGTCACATGACATCCTCACAAAGTGTCATGTGATGTCATCAAAACATGCATTCAGCCAAAGCCGTCTTCGAGTCACGTGCACAGCTAAAAGCTCTCATTTACCAACAAACGTCCGTGCAAAACAATTTCGTGCAATTGCAATTTCACCAATTCAAGTAAAAAAAAGAAAAAAGAAAAGAAAAAAAAAAAAAAAAAACACCACAAAACTGCACACTGCCGTGCAAATTTTTATAAAAGCCGCAGCAAAATCAAGCATTTTGACCGGAACAATCAGAAACAAACCTCCACGAAATCCTGTATGGACTGAACAGTAAAGTACTACAAGAAGACTAAAGCGATTTTACCTTTGTTCACTTCATTATTCAGGGTGTCCAGCATTATATCCTCATAGATGTTCTCCACTTGGATGAAGTTTGTGTAATCGGCGAAGATGTACTGCTCATATTTCTGCAGCTCCTACAGGAAAATAAAAAAGGAAAACTCATTCGGTACAGATAACGACACAGATCTTAGTAAAGAGGAACATGGCAGGCCTATCAGATTCAAACACATGGGGCAAGGCTCTCTGCAACAGCCCTTAATGGGTTTTGCCCACTGTGGATCAGGTGGTAGAGCGGGTCGTCCACTAATCGTAGGGTTGGTGGTTCGAGTCCCGGCCCACATGACTTCACATGCCAAAGTGTCCTTGGGCAAGACACTGAACCCTAAGTTGCCCCCGATGGCAAGCTAGCACCTTACATGTCAGCTCTGCTACCATTGGTGTGTGTGTGTGTGTGTGTGTGTGTGAATGGGTGAATGAGACACAGTGTAAAGCGCTTTGGATAAAAGCGCTATATAAGTGCACCATTTACCATCTGTGGCGCATTTGTATGATCAAACTGACATCTGGTCGGCATGTGTGTAAATTTGAGCATAACTCTTTTACAATTTGAGAAAATCTTAATTTGCAGTTAAATAATTAAAGCCAATATGTTCTATAGCAAGTATAGGAGGTAGATTAATATAAGTGTTAATAATAAAAAAATAATAATAATAACACTGATATCATAATCACAATTGCACACACTGGAAGCTTGAGCTAAAATACCAGTAATGAGATTTACATCAACATCTCGTTTATAAATGTGAATAAATTATCTTCATCTTTATCAGCTCAATATAGAAATATCATTGGGTATTAATACTAAAGCATGTCAGAGGTGATGCTATTGATTTTGGTAGTCTGTTTTTCAGTCTTTAATTCACTTCTTTCAGTGTTTTGTTAATATCAAATTAGGATTTGTTTTTTTTTGCTTATTTGATTTATCAGGATGGAAAATTGGCTCACCTACATTTATAAACGTATCTTCAATTAAACGTGAGGTCAGTAAGGATGACAAGCATCTGCTTCAAATGTTATGGAGAAATGAGCAGTGGCTAGAATAATTGGACTTATCTCCCTCTCTCTCTCTCTCTCTCTCTCTCCCTCACCTCACTCTCACACACGCTCTCTCAGTCTCTCTCTCACCTCGCTCGCTCTCTCTCTCACCTCACTCTCTCTCTCTCTCTCCATCGCTCCCTCACCTCTCTCTCTCCCTGTCTCTCCCTCACCTCACTCTCTCAGTTTCTCGCTCACCTCACCTCGCTCTCTCTCTCACCTCGCTCTCTCTCTCTCTCACCTCGCTCTCTCTCTCTCACCTCGCTCTCTCTCCGTTTCTCTCTCTCTCTCACCCCCTCTCTCTCTGTTTCTCTCTCTCTCTGTTTCTCTCTCCCTCTCTCTGTTTCTCCCTCTCTCTCTCTGTTTCTCTCTCTCTCTCTCTCTCCCCTCTCTCTGTTTCTCTCTCTCTCTCACCCCATTTGAGTAGATGGGGGCCTGATCTTCTATATGCCTGGAAATACCCTGGAGTGCTTCCAAGGGGACAGGCTTCGCTATAATATGTGGCCAACTGTGCAGCTGGGTTGAGCAGAGTTTAATCTTTCTTTCTGTCTTGTTTCAGTTCTGCTGCCTATTTATTATAACACTCAAGTCTGATATGACACATTTTTCATTTTGTAGACTAGTTTCCCATGGACATGAAAGCTTTACAAATTAAACATTATATCTCATGCTTTGCCCTAGTGTGCGAATACTAATAGTTACAGTTTTACAGCTGGGTGCCAGGTTTCTCCTGATGGCTGGCAGTGTGATGTCCACCAGAGCCTCCTGGAAAATCCTCTTCCTCACTGTGCTGCTATCATAGTCATATTGCTGAAAATGATAAATAGGGTGTTAATCTGATATCCACAAGCTAATAGTTATTAAATAGTCTTTTTATGGACTAGTTTAGGTAAAATCGAACGTTTTATGATTAATGTATGGTCACCTTAAGCACTCGGAGCTTGGCTTTCTCCATGACTGTGGCCAATTTATCAGGTTCATCATTCATGGCTGACTGAAGCAGCAACTCAAATGTGTACACAGCATTCTCCATCAGCTAAAATAAGCAAAGCACACATAAAACAAGCATGCTTACAACAACTGACACAAGTGCGTATCTTCATAAGGTATATTATGGTAAATTACAGACGTAGCCACGGAATTTTAACGTTAACCTTAACTGATTATTTGAAGAATACTTCTGTGCCTCTAAGACAGAGCTGAAGACAACAAAATAGGCACTGTAGTGAAACAGTGAGAGAGTGCTCAGGAGATAATGGTCCCCACAGCGGAGCTGCACCGTGAGGCCTACCTGCTGCATGTGGCTCTGTGTCCTGTGCACCACCAATGTGGAGTTAGAGAACCTGAAGCGGCTGCGCAGCTCCTGCAGCTGTTCCTTCAGTACGGAGACATGCTGATAACAGTCCTGCAGCTGGGCATGAGACACCTCTTCTAAAGCCTTATAAACATCATACAGAAACCAACATTTACTCTACCATTAATTGCCAACGTTAAACAACAAACAGCATCAATGATTCACCAACAAACACGATCAAAGAACATTCTCCACCAGTATCAACAGATCAACCCTTATAACCCTTTATAACCGTTATAACCCACATTTCTGGGTACAATGTAATGCCCTACTGAAGCTGTTGGGGGAAGCAATAGCAATATTTTGAATCACAGACCAACATTCAGCAAGCAACACCCTCATTCTCTTTCACAGACCTCTATCCAACACCATACACATTCAAATACCAGCATTCAGCATCAGCTAGAGATTAACCAATCCCACGGTTTTTCCACTTTTTAAACAACAACAAGAGAACTCTGATTATTAATCAGCCTCAAGACTTACTTTAGTAAGTTCTTCTTTAGTTCCTCCAGGTTGAAAGTCCTTGCAGATTCGGTTCAGCTCTGTCTCCAAACGCTGCCTCACAGCCTGGAAGCCTGAACTCACCGGAGCCATCAGCTCCTCCAGAATAGAGGCCAGATACGGAGATACACTCTCAGAGCAGAACTTCATCGCTGGCTCAGAGACAAGGCCTGAGAAACATGCATATATAAATACTCCAACATGGTTTTCAAGGCATGTCCACTTTGTGACTTTACATTTACATTTATTCATTTAGCAGACGCTTTTATCCAAAGCGACTTACAAATGAGACACACTCACACACCAATGGGAGCAGAGCTGCATGCAAGGTGCTAGCTTGCCATCGGGGGCAACTTAGGGTTCAGTGTCTTGCCCAAGGACACTTCGGCATGAGATCACCCGGGCCGGGATTCCAACCACCAACCCTACGATTAGTGGATTAGTGGACAACCCGCTCTACCGACTGAGCCACAGTCGACTTTGACACAGACACACCTACATTTATGTTTAGAAACTACGTATGTCTTTTGTGATCTGATATCTGCAGACAGACTGTATTGGTATCCTTGCAATCAAGTAGATTTTCACAAAAGAAATGAGAACATTGAGAATGAATATCAGAACCTCTGATGGACATACCCTAAAGGCATGTATTTTAACAATACTGAAAATAGAGGCATCAACTGTATATAGAGAACAAGACAACATTCATATCAGCTCATTATATGTTAAGCAGTTTATATATGGGCGGCTGTGGCCCAGTCGGTAGAGCGGGTTGTCCACTAATCCACTAATCGTAGGGTTGGTGGTTGGAATCCCGGCCCGGGTGATCCCATGCCGAAGTGTCCTTGGGCAAGACACTGAACCCTAAGTTGCCCCCGATGGCAAGCTAGCACCTTGCATGCAGCTCTGCTACCATTGGTGTGTGTGTGTGTCTGATTTGTAAGTCGCTTTGGATAAAAGCGTCTGCTAAATGAATAAATGTAATGTAAATGTATATATAGGGGAGTTGTAATTGATATGATGGGGTACAGTGAGAGGAAACTGTTATTCCATTAGAGTTCAGCCTAATATGTTAAGAGATAAAAAGCAGTATTTCTTAGAAAACAGTATTTCTTTGTTCTAATAAGAAGAAAGCTACTACTGAAGGACAAGTTTTTCGCTTGGATCTGTTACAGACATCCTAGCATTTTCCCGAACCAATCTATTGAACCCTCGCAATGACTGAAGCATTATCTGGCATGTTTGATACTTCACTCCTGCGTGTATGTTTAGAATAGTTATTAATGAGGTGTTTAACGAATTGTGTTATATCTAAGAATCCGTATTTTATCTCGTCTCGATTGCTCACTCTGTAGCTTGGACTTCAGGAAGTTGCTGGAGTTGATGATCTGGTCCATGTCAGAACGAATGAGTGTCTCTTGCAGTTTGGCGATCTCACTGCACTCCTCCTTCAGTCTCTGTAGTCCCTCTCTCAGCTGCTCCTGCACCAGCTCGTACGTCACCTCCACCGTCTGGAAAAAGTAAGGAAGCATGTTTATATGTTATTTTATTATTTTGTTCGATTATTAAATCACATTTAAACCAAAGTGATGTACGTAAAGTCAGCGGAAATAAGTATTCGGACACATTCGTTTTTGTTATTTAATACTGAATATATCCACTTCACATTTACACACAATGTCTTTTGACTTTATACTGATACATATGAATTTAACAAGTACGGGGCGGTTGTGGGTCAGGTGGTAGAGCGGGTCATCCACTAATCGTAGGGTTGGTGGTTCGATTCCCGGCCCATGTGACTCCACATGCCGAAGTGTCCTTGGGCAAGACACTGAAGGGGTTCTCCTGATGGCAAGCTAGCGCCTTGCATGACAGCTCTGCTACCATTGGTGTGTGTGTGTGTGTGTGTGTGTGTGAGAATGAGACACAGTGTAAAGCGCTAAATAAGTGCACCATTTACTATTTAAGTATGTATTAATCGGCATATACAAGGATATGTTTCAATATACAGCACAGTACATGATATCAAGTTCTAAATATAAATGCTGCAAAAAATTAAATCGTGCAGATTGCACCTGGTGTCATTATTTAAGACACTGTAATTCTTTGGGAAAAATTTATGTCACAAGTAACAACCATGGTGAAGGAGAAGGAGCTTACTAAAGTTCTCAAGGACAACATTATTACAGAACACTCAAATGGAAAAAGATAGAGAGCTAAAGCACAGTCCATAAATGTCCCCATCAGTATGACTGCTTTGATTTTTTTTTGTAGGTGGAAAGTTCACGGAACCAGAACTAATTACCGCCGGACATGTGCGGTCAAGTATCTGAGACTAATGATAATGAGGACATCAGACACTCCAAAGGAGTTACAGGATGACCTGAAAACAACAGTTACACAGAAAACAATACGCAATAAGCAGTGAGTTGCACAACAATCATTCAATTTAATTTCACTTTTATTTGTCTAAAATAAAAGCTCTCATCTCTGTACCTCATGCAAAACTCTAGAGATGCACTCACACAACTTAGTACTCTTTGAGAACAAAATACTCTGGATAGAAAAGTACGGGGATATATTAGAGGAGACAAGAACAACAATGACCCTAACCATACAGCCTAAATAACTCAAGAAGGCCTTGAGATGTCTTGATCTTTGTTTATACTTTGTTCCTATTAGGAAATACAAAGTCAAAAGACATTGTATGTAAATTTGAAGGGGATGTATGCACTGGACGTATATTCAAAAGTGCCCGATTATTTATTTCCCCTCACCATACAACAAGCAAAACCATAAAGACAGACACAGGGATCCCAAACAAGAATAACTATCTAATAACACACTCATGTATACTTAAAGTACCCTACTGCCTTACATACATAAAGCCGTTTGTCTGATGCTTTCAATAAATAAGATTAGTGAAGTGAGGGATATGATTTTTATTGTTTTCTGATGAAATAAATAAAGATTTCAGTCATGCACTTTGGCATCATTATTGTAAGTCAGCAGCTCGACAGGAATGAAATGTAACTGAGATTATCACATTTACATTTATTCATTTAGCGGACGCTTTTATCCAAAGCGACTTACAAATGAGACACACTCACACACCAATGGTAGCAGAGCTGCATGCAAGGTGCTAGCTTGCCATCGGGGGCAACTTAGGGTTCAGTGTCGTGCCCAAGGACACTTCGGCATGGGATCACCCGGGCCGGGATTCGAACCACCAACCCTACGATTAGTGGATTAGTGGACAATCCGCTCTACCGACTGAGCCACAGCCGCCCTTATATGTGAGCCATGTCACTGCTGATGTTGGAATGACTTTCGGCAGTTTTGTCTATACAGAGCTACTCACCGTGAACCACACTCTCTTCCTCTCAGCCTTTTTCCCCTTCAGCCTGGGCAATAGCTCTGTCTGCAAGGATGGCAAGAGCTCCTCCATCACCAGGTTGGCCAGCACCTGCTCAAACACACACACACACACACACACACACGTTTGAGGTATAGTATCGGTGCTATAGTATATAGTATATAGTATCGGTGCTATGAGGTATAGTATCGGTGCTATAAATAAACATAAATAACGGTTGTTAAAGGGTTTTACTTAGAACCCTGACAACGTTGTATCGCACTATGTGATCTTAACGATGAATAAGTAGACTGTTCGTAAAACTGAGAGTACTCTTTGAGAGAAGGTTCACCGATGTGCAAATCAGACAGGTTTTAGCTGTCCGCTTTCCTATCTAACACTCCGACCTATCAATAAAAAAATCAGCCTGTTATATTAAACTAAGCAAAATTGTCATTTGCTTTATGTGTATGTACAGCATGTAAAAATGTAAAAAATGTACAGCCACGCTAACAGCCAAACACACAGTACTGAAATTATTCTTATTATTTTAAATGTTAAGACCTTTTTATTCAAAGAAGCATACATATATACATACTGGGGACTAGCAACCAGATAAATAAATATCTATCTATAATATTTCATCCTCATGATTTTCTTTGCTTAAAAAAGTGACTATTTATATTTTTAAAAATATGAATGCATATTCTTCATATTCTGCTACTATTGGTTATGGATTCTTTTAAGCGCACCTATTATGGTTTTGAAACGTGGCTAATTTTGTTTGAAAGGACTCATAAAATAGATTTACATACATCCAAGGTCACAAGACACTTTAATGTGCTCATAATTTAAGTCGCAGCATCACCGTCCCCGTGTCACAAATGACTCGTTAAATGATCCGTTCTAAATGATTCATTCAAACTCCTCCTTTCAGACAGCATACCCTGCTCTGATTGGTCAGATGCCCCAGTCTGTTGTGATTGGTCTACCGCTGTCAGCGAGCAGCCGATGAAGACCGGAGGCCTTTTTGTTACAAACCTATGTAGGTTAGTACAGGAAGTAAGTCTGGAATTACTAACGATTCGTTTCAGCGGTTCCTTTTTTCGGGAGTCAATAACCCCGTTTGTCGTGCGATTTGATTTTTGCAGACTTTTTTACATTCACAAACAGCTCTATAACACACTACATGAAAGGTAATATTTGAAAAACCATAATAGGTGCACTTTAATACTCAAATGCGTTTGACTTTTAACCCCACTGTCCACATACGAGGACACTAACATTACATTTCCTCTCTACAACTTTATGTATATATTCATGTAGCTCCTCATATGAGTGAATGACAGTATTCCTCTTTTCCCAAAATTCTTTCTGTTTTTCTGTAAACCGAAATAGTGAAGAGAAATTACACAGCATTATAGTTAGCGCCTCAAGAGGTTAAGTAATAAAAAACATTTACATCATTTTTAAAGGAATTTGAGAGTCCTAGTACAAAAGCACATAACTTAGGAACGCTAAACCGACCTCTCTGTGTTTTTGTGTAAAAGTAAGATGCTAGTCACAAAAACGATGCTCCTTTAGAATCCAAAATCGCTTCCTGACAAGTGTCAAAGGTTTGTGATCAAATGCTCTGTTGATCGGCTTCCTTACATAACAAGTCAGTATGCTTTCCGGGAGATAAAGAGGTAATAAAATGGCAAAGACTCAGCAACACTGAGAGGAAAGTGTAGGTGTTTCCTTCATGGCTACTGGATTTCCTGTGGCTGAGCCTGCAGTCACCTTATTTCACTCCCAAATATGGTATGGGGTATAATAGGATAAGAATGATAATAATAGCACCTATTATTACAGTCCAAATATCTCAGTCTGCTATTGAATTCAAAATGTTATGCAAAATCAGATGATGTTTTCTGCACAACACAAAAAATAACTTCTGATCCTTCACATATACTAAGAAAAATTCCTTGAAAAAAATCAATGAAAGCTAATGTAAGTCTATGTGGGTGAATTCAGTAATGCGCACTCTGTTGCCCAGCTAGTTCTCTAAAACGTTATCCCAGAGAGCCATGAAGTGAGTTAAATTTCAGTTTACTAACACTGAGAGGAAAGCACAGGCGCTAGCTTCACGACCGACCGACCGACCGACCCTACACAGAGTCGTGGGGAGTCTGGAGCCAATCCCAGGGAACGTGGGGCACAAGACAAGGGACACCCTAGTCGGGGTGCCAACCCACCACAGGGCACAATGGCACACATTCACACACTACGGACAATTTGGAAATGCCAATCAGCCTACACTGCATGTCTTTGGACTGGAGGAGGAAACCAGAGTACCTGCAGGAAACCCCCTTGAAGCACTGGGAGAACTGGTGGAAACGTATTTATATACAGTGGTGTGAAAAAGTATTTGCCCCCTTCCTCATTTCCTGTTCCTTTGCATGTTTGTCACACTTAAGTGTTTCGGAACATCAAACCAATTTAAACAATAGTCAAGGACAACACAAGTAAACACAA
>JAFFST010055490.1:16181-36860 GCA_022414735.1 Noturus placidus
TTCTTCACAAAAAATTACAGTTTTATATCTTTATGTTTGAGGCCTGAAATGTGGCAAAAGGGCGAACAGTCCAAGGGGGCCGAATACTTTCGCAAGGCACTGTATTTCAAGCTTGGAATTTAAAAGTGTCTAGGTATTGTTTGAATAATCTTAGACTTGGTTTGATATTATATTCAGCTGACTTAAATGTGAACCCTTACAGAAACAGATCTGAGAGATGAGGTTTAATGTCAACTTTGCTTTCTGGTCTTAGGGTTTAACAAACACAGTGTGAATTGTCTGCTTGTGATGGTCTGAGTGTTTTACAGAAGTGCTGAACATTCTAGGAAAAACAAAAACGTGACCTATTCGTTGTCAGTAATCTCAGGAAGATTTTCAAACCCTAAAGGGTGAGAGTTTGCTGTCTTTAACAAGACCTGCAACAATGCAGGATTATAGAGAGCCTTCCAATAACACCGTAATAACGTTCACAAAGAGGGCCTTGTGTAAGTGTGTGTGTGTGTGTGTGTGTGTGTGTGTACACAGCTGTATGCTTTCTTAATAAGCTTGAGAAAGGTGTTTTGTTTACATTGCAATCTCCGTATCAGCAGCCAAACCCTGATCCTGGAGATGTCTTAATTTCTCTCCCAGCTTTAGTAGGTGAGCTAGATGAGCCCTGGGATCTCGGGTCAAGGAGTGGAGGCACCATAAGTGTAGACATCAGTGTTGCATTATGTGTATGTAGCAAGGACTTCATTGCAATTGCACATATCATTGTTCAGACCTCGGACGATCCATTGGACTAAAATGGTGCGCAAAATTTAACAAAAAAATTAGAATAGTAATTAAATAATTTTCTTCGCGCTTTCTGCTTCTATACAAATGTTTTGTTTTTTTTTAGATGGGATTGATCACATGCAGGTTTAACAGCCAATCACTGTGGGTCTAAGCTGGTCATTAATTACAAGTTAAGCCCCTGCGTAAGCCGAGTCTGAATATTGGGATGTTTCCTCATGTACATATTGACATAACTTTAGAAAATGGACCACAAATGGCATCATTCTTAGAAGGTATTTTAAAATGAATTTTCAACGTACAGACACGAATGCAGCTAGTTCTGAAATATTAGCCGAATCGATAAAATGTTTATTGTTATAAAAGGCAACTTCACATATTCTACCTAATATACTATTAGACAGCTAACATAAATGCTTTGTTTTACTGCTAGTTAGTTTGGACGCAGATATACACTGCTGAATGTTTACGTCACTAAGGTAATCCACTTTCGATTGGATTTGTCATCTATAAATGAACCCGGAGAAGCCCAATAGGCAAAATCTATAGAACTCTAATGGCAGGCAAGATAGAATTGTTATTATAGGAACACTGTAGGTGAGGTGCGAATACATATCCTGGATGGGATGCCGGTCGCATCGCAGTCATTGTTCTTATTAAGTGTGTTCATACTTTAGACTATGACTACACAATTTTATTCTCAACCTTATCTTAAATTCTTCCTGAATGTTGTTGGAAACGCCTAATCTTTAATAACACATTATGCATCACTTGCACACATGCTTATCGTAAATGTTTAATATCAAATAATAGAAAATAAGGAATCCATTAATAAAGCAGGATGTGATTGAGAGGCTTGAGACGAGGTTGCAGGTTTAGTCATTGCGTGATTAGTGTTAATTTATTAGTGATATACAAGAGTACAGTTAGCGAGCCACTAAGCTACAATTGCACCTTGCAGTTTTTGTTGTTTTTTTTGTTTGTTAGTGCTTTTTCAAGACAAAGTGTATTAACCATTGGAAAGCACCAAAAGATCAGCCTCATACCAGGATACAGGGTCCATTTATTATTGCATTTCATATTTTTATCTGTCTAAACATATGCCAATTCATATCATATAACTGCATGGTATATCGTACATAACATACCGATAATAAAATGTGTAAACTCGAACTACAGTGAACGATTTTGGTGAAGAACACAATCAGCGTGGAACAAATTGGTGCTGTTGGCTCCTCAGTACACTGTGGGACACAGGTCTGTGGGAATTCAGCTTAGGGTCAAGCAAAGCCACTGCAATACAAACACACGTTATATTAAAATGTTAAACATTATATAAAGCATAAAACAAGCCAGGCATGCAGTTTTACAACGAGTACAAAGACTCCATCTAAAAATGCTAAACAAGCATCCCCTCATAGATAAGAACATCGATATCAGTGATTAGGCATTTTATTTACATTTTGTTTACATGGTGCGTCTGCATGTAACCAGTTTAAAGAATTGATTAGATACAAGTCACCTTGATTAGATAGAAGAACATATTAGAATACAGAAATATGGAAAAATCATCAATGATATAATTCGGTCTACTATGTAGGTATGTATTTGAATACACCGACATTATTTGGAATAAATAGGTTTTTAAGAAAGCTTAAGACTAGAGGCGTGTGACGGATCTGGAATCGCACAGGCTGCAAGAAATGAAAACGTGTGATTTAACGGGAGATTTTACAGCATCCTAAACGCCTGGTCAGGGAATGGTGCTTTCAATCAGGGTAACCAGTTTGATTACGAAACACTTTACAAAACATCTCAGTCAGATTCACAATAGAATAGAATAACTGTGCGAGCGAGATTAAAAGAAAAACAACAACACAAAGCTATAACCATCTCGATTATGAACTGGAGTGATGTAGCTGAGGTTGAGGAACTGTCACTGTAGTGTTACGTTTCATATTGAATCGAGGAAATTCTGCTTTAGGACACACCCACTTCAGGTTTAACTCCAAATACAAATACAGATACTTGAAGCACTCAATAGATACAGATGCAAACAATGACGTTACTGTACACCCCTAATACAGTGGGGTCATTTTTAACATTACACATGACTATAAATGAAGATGTTTACCTGCATAATATCCAGCTCAATCTTCCCAGTATTGTTCTTGTCAAACTTGTTGAACATATCTGAACACAGCAGGACAAAAAAAAAAACCCCCATGATGCTACCATAAGGGTGTTTCACAGCAGCATTGCACATCTGGATGATCGTGACAATGTTTTATTAATGGACCTGAACTTTCTTTAATGTTAAAGCAGGTTGAGATTTTTTTATTGTTGTTATTTTTATAATGTGATTTCAGAACCATAGTTGAACTCAGAATAGTTTGGTAACCCTAATGTAGGTTTGAGGTTTGATCCACTCACAGAAAAGCAGCTCGAGACGGATTATGCAGCCTACGAAGGAATCGAAGTCGATGGCGCTTTGCTGATCAGCGTAGCGCAGGACAATCACCTCCAGGATGTGCGTGTTCAGTTGGATGCCTAGGTGAATTAGTTCGAGTTCATTCTTGTTAGTTATCACGGTAAAATTGATTACGGGCATCCATTCAGTTAGACTTAATGAGCATCAGGTACAATAAGTCTTTGACTTGCTCATTGTTAGCTTTAGTGTATGATACATGTTAGTGTACGAAAGAACCTAAAGCGTGTTGAAGATCCTAGATTAACAATCATTACCTGCTTTGCTGAGAGCGTCCCTCATCTCATGGGAGCTCATGGTGCCCGAGTTGTCCGTGTCATGTTTCTTGAAGATCTCCTGTTTAAGTAATGAGACATTTGGTCAACCTGAAATTGTGAGTGGGGATATTTGGCTGGTCATGAGGAAAACTGCTTCTTTTTTATTGGAATTTTATTGGATTGGTCATTTTTTAAAACTTATTTTTATTTTTGTAAAATACCAATGGATTAATCTGTGGCCTTAGCAAAAGTGTATTAAATCGTTTGGAAACTTCTGGTCATTTTATAGAAACTCTCCTAGGGGCGGAGCTTCAGGAACATGGGCAGGAATCATTCAACATATCAGACCCACCTATCCTCCATATATTGGAGAGGGGGAAAATCTTGGTGGACTAATCTTACCTAATACAACTTTAAACCACTAAAAGCTAAAGTAAAATAAACATGTGTATGTGTAAGCATGTGTCATGTACTAAATATTTCTGTAGCTTGATCCAGAATGTATGAAACTCCATCACCCCGAGTTTCCCACTGCCGTCTCTCTGAGTCCTGTCAAGGTTAAAACTTGAAAATGAACGGTGTTGCAGTCCAGCTACCTACACCAAAGTATAATATGTCTGTATAACTGATTGACTCTTCAGAAGAAAGGGGTCTCTAATAAAAGGATACATCTAATAGGCTGATGATATGGCGGCAGGTCTCCATGCTGAAGCCGTCCGTCTTCAGGTCAGTTCCTACGAGAAACAAACCAAAAGAAAATAGGAGCACGATCTACAATGTGGGAATAAGTGGGACGATGCATGAGAACGAATGAGCTCTTACGCTTAGACACAATATTGTCCAGAACCTTCTGTAGCTGTAAAGCTGAGATTTCAGAATCCTGTAGAAGAGACGACACGATTAGAGGTGTTCCAGGAAATACATTATAGATAATAATTTGAAATGATGACTTACATTTCCAGCAAGCTGCTTAAAGAGGTGTTGGAAATGTGGGTCCACATCTTTCTCAGAGATCTTCTCCTATCAGACAGAATGTAGTTAGGGCAGATTTTATCAAAAAAATAAAAATGTAAAAATACATGATTCAGATGCCATTCGGATTCTTTTAGCGTGTTTACCTTTTTAATATTGGCGTTGATGTCCGTCTCCATTGGGCTAGAAGTGCAGGATGGGATTAGTCAGAAAATGATACTTATTAAGCTGGCTGTGGCTTAATTATGGCTTAATTATGGCTTAATTAATTGTGGCTTAAGCTTATTGGGGTGGCTGTGTCTCAGTCGGTAGAGCGGGTTGTCCACTAATCCACTAATCGTAGGGTTGGTGGTTCCCGGGTGATCCCATGCCGAAGTGTCCTTGGGCAAGACACTGAACCCTAAGTTGCCCCCGATGGCAAGCTAGCACCTTGCATGCAGCTCTGCTACCATTGGTGTGTGAGTGTGTCTCATTAGTAAGTCGCTTTGGATAAAAGCGTCTGCTAAATGAATAAATGTAAATGTAAGCTTCCACAATAGGATCAGTATTGGATATCTCTACATTATATATCATTATATATATAGCATTATTTTTATATAGTGCCATTGTATGCTAAATAGTTCTCAAGTAGCGTTCCTTCCTTGCAAATGAACCGACTAACAATGACTCAATAATGGTCGTATTCAGAGCGCACTCTGGGTTCAAAGCAAGTCCTTGTATTTTAAGGCAGTGGTCTAGATACAATTGGAAAATCTCAGATGCTTGTACTCAAGATACATATGGTAACCTCAGAGACATGAACTCCACACGGATTCATGTTTGTGAATAGTTAGCCCAGAAAAGAAGCTGCGTAACCCGACTCTGAATACAAGGAACTTTCCCCTTGTAAATATTGACCACCTTTTGGACAAATCCGAATACAGCTAAGAATCAGGGCAAGTTTTCACTTGAGTATGCGTGTACAGTAGTCGTACCTGGCAGTGGTGTGTTTCTCAGCAAAAACGCGAAGTATGAAGTCGCCTTTGCGGTGTGGCTCGAACGTAGAGGGAATAATGACGTATTCACCGGGTGGCAGTTTGAAACGGCAGCACACCTCACGCATGTTTATGAAGGTGTCACTATTGGCCACGGCTCTCTGACGCAGCAAGACGTCCGGGCCGAGGTGAATGTTATTTTGACCTTTATACTGCGGGACAAATACATACACAACAGCCGTAAACCCAATTCGGTTATCACATCAGAAGAGCAAGAAATCAATTTTGAAGTGTAACGGTTTATACTGCATCAAACCCTATGGAAACATTATGGAAGGTAACACATGGTGCTAATTGTTCTTTTAACACCTAACACCTGCTGATGACTATATGAGAGAAAATGCGTGATGCCATACGCACCTCATCCGGAACCTGAAACACAAACCAACACAAGAGAATATATATAAATATATATAAATATATAAATATTGTTCTCCAGAAACACCAAGGACCGCGTGCTCGGTCGTTACCTTGTAGATGGCAAATCCGATGGTGTTGAGGACTCGTCCAAACTGCATCTCTTGGCGCATGTCTTTTTGCATCAGGCCGACCAAAAACGAGCAGCCGTCTATTCCGTCATGGGGGTCATCGTCTGTCTCATCCAGCTTTATCACGTACTGGGGGTTTGAGCAGAAGGTTGCTAGACAGAACACAATTTCAGACAATTAGAGTAGTGCGTCCGACCGTTCACATGGCTAATAAAACGCCTCTTATTAGAAAATAATCAACTTCAGGGTTTCAAGGGTAACTTCGCTTCGCATCAGGATGCACCACACCACCCCATTATTGATTATTTCCCTAGAACAGCCATCATCAAGTGTTTGATTTATTAGCATAGCATATAGAGTTGACCCACCCATTGAATTAAGTCTGCTAAGTCAACTTCATTGAAGTGTTTGTGGTGTATGCGGATTTAATTATTACATGCAGTTTTATTGGCTTTACTCCATAATTACAGCAACAATGTACCAACGAAGCTTTGACTGTTTTAATGACGCTTATCTTTCGTTATCTTGCATATTCTGACCCTCCTCTACATTTTTAAAGTACACTTGGAGGTCTCACATTTTGTGTTTGGAGCTGTGCAGTCCCATCAATCCACACATGATTGTAAGCTTTACCGTTCTTAGTTTGCATTCTAGCTTGAACTGCAGCAGTGTTTAGTAGAAAAGTGCTGGTGGTCAGGTTAGCTTTGGAAGAATGAAAGGCGATACAAACATCCATTCCTAGTCTTGGCTGATGATTATTTCAGGGCTGTATGGCATTTTAACACTTACTATGCTACATGTGCTCAGGGTTTAAAAAAAAAATTGAAGCCAGATGCCAGTTGAGCTCATGGGGGTAGTAACATGAAATCAGGGCACTTCCCCACCTGACCAGCAGAGGCTGCAATCACCTGAACAATACTTTCAACCACTTTCTGGTTTAATATTATGTAAGCAGCTCATGTAATCTTAGTGATTGTGAAGTCTTGCCATACCCAGTGTTTGCGTACATTTGGAGCCTTTGTTATGTCTGACTGCCGTGCTGCATTTATTTTAGATCATTTGTTGGATTATCCTTTGACTTTGCTTACTGTTTCTGATCCTTGTTTTGCCCGTCTGACTGCCTTTCTGTGTTTGGGTTTTGGATTGTGCTTTGATTGCGTCTGCTTAATACACCTGTTTGAACATGGACCAGTACTCTGTCTCTAAGTCTCATGTGTTACAGGCAACTGAAGGGTCTAACCATGTGGACATTATGAACTTCATGAAAACCATTGTAGACATTCTAATGAATAATGGTGATGTGTTTTTCCATTTCATATGAATGAAAGAAAACATAAGGTATGAATGATAACATTGCTCCCAATTTTGACGCAGCTTCATTCACAGGACTAGGCCATTCTCAAAACAAAGCAAGGTTCATGAAGCATAGCCATGAGGTCCACCATTTTTATATTTTGATGCAGTGGTGGAAATCATAAACCACCAGGGCGGCTGTGGCTCAGTCGGTAGAGCGGGTTGTCCACTAATCCACTAACCCGTGCGGTTGGTGGTTCGAATCCAGGCCCGGGTGATCCCATGCCGAAGTGTCCTTGGGCAAGACACTGAACCCTAAGTTGCCTCCGATGGCAAGTTAGCGCCTTGCATGGCAGCTCTGCTACCATTGGTGTGTGAGTGTGTGTGTGAATGGGTGAATGAGACACAGTGTAAAGCGCTTTGGATCCAAGTGCCTTGGATAAAAAAAGCGCTATATAAGTGCACCATTTACCATTTTTTACCATTGTTACCATATTTTCTGCACTATAAGGCGTAATTACGGGGTCTATTTCCATACTTGACCAATACATAAGGTGCACCGTGTTATAAGGCGCGTGCTAAAACACACGGTTGTTATGCCTCGGCCAGCAGAGGGCACCCCAGCATGAACTAACTCTAGACACGTGACATATTGTTTTGGATTCGGTTGGATTCGGTGATGATATCACAGCTGTTTCGTGTTTGGTTTGATTATGTTGAATATTTAAACCCCTCGGGGCTAAGAGCACATTGCGCGTTATTGTTCTTTGTTTGAAGGTCTGTCTGCCGAATAAAGCCAGTATGGTTAGCCTTAGCCAGTATGGTTAGCCTTAGCCGGGGATGCTAAGTGGTGCTTGTTTGTTTGTTTGTTTTGTTCTTAAATAAAGACGGTTCTCCTGCACTTACTTATTGCCTCCAACTTCGTGACAACAGTCTACAAAAAAAGGTAACGGAAGCAAAACAGTGAGTTAAGTTGGACTTTATTCAAGAAATGTTGTTTTGCATCATACCGTTAGTATACCTACCGGAGGCGTGGCGGAGGTAAGCGTACGTACTGTACGTATTATGTAATGTTCTCTGATTGGTTTATCGCTGCCAGCGTACGCAGTGTACGTATTACGTCCCTGTGTCAGCGGGAAATGGTCTGACAGTCAATCAAGTGGAGCGTTTATTAAAGTCGCACAACATTTTTACAGATTTTGGAACTCGGTCCACACATAAGGCGCACCGAATTATTAGGCGCACGGCCGATTTTTGAGAAAATGTAAGGCTTTTAGGTGCGCCTTATAGTGCGGAAAATACGGTAATTGATTTTTCCCCTTTGTTTATTAATAACCTATTTCACTGGTCACTTGAATTGACTGTGTTTTGTACTAAGCTGAGTAACTCAAAAACAAGTAGCTTATAAATGATGTCAGTATTTAAAATATAATAAAAATATCCTGTGGTGCGTTCAAACTTCCCCATACTCCTAGCTCAAGCTATATAAGAATAAGAACCTGCGTTGTTCCTGCAGCCACCAGCAGTACAGCCAATCTTCCAAGAGCCCTCAAACTGATGATAGCTCCAGCGGCTGACCCCTTCACTCGTCAGCGTATCGGGAGTCAGGTTACATATCTCCAACTTGGAGTACTGCTGCACGAAATCTGAATAAGCCATCCTGTAGGAGGAGCGTAAAACCGACGCCAACATTTGAAATAACCGACAGAAAATGTGTAAAAGTGCAAAATTGATCAACAGAAGATGTGAAAACAGACTTCGGGATTCAATCCTGACACTTTTAGGGTTTATTCTACATTATTGTCTAAAAGAAACCATGCATTTCCATGCAAAATATTCATGTAAAAATACAAACTTGATACAAAATGAGAAGAAAATGATGACAAGGATAAATCCATACCAGAACTCTCCATCATCTGCCGAGTGATCGAGTTTGTCCTTCTCCTCCGGCAGCACTCTGTCCCACTCACTAGAGCTGAGGATGAGAGATGTTCATACGTTTTCACAATAAGTTATGGCGTGGATGATGAATGAGATGTTTCTATTGGCGTAATGAAACATACTCATCACTCCAAGCTCCGGTCCATTCCACTTGACCCCATGGATTTCTCAGCCGCACCAGTTGAACCGGGCTGCCACGCATGTGAACCTGGGAGCATCACACAAGGGCTGTCTTCAGAGTCAGTGACTAAAGCTCAAAAGCTTTGTCAATATTAACGCTGGGAAAGTTCTCTGTATTCAGAGTCGAGCTACACGCATGATTTTCCAGGTGGCCAGTTCCGATTATTAAAATCACCCGTGTAATAACTGGGTTGCACTTTACAGAGGCCATACGAATAATAAATTATATATAATATATGAAATAATAATGCCCTCATATAGCATTACCAATTGCTGTTGTAATTATTATCATAATGCAGTTATTAAAAAATGCCTTTTTACTTTATTGTTATTTTTTACTTGATTATTTTTGTACATTCCCCAGAACTGTTTGCGATGAACAAAGACAAGTTCATCTTTACATATTTGCACACTGACAAACATTAAATACACAGACCGTTGCATGTCTTTCGCCGGCTGTGACAGTTTCTAAATGTTTACATAATATTTAAACATAACTGACATCTCTTTTGAGAGAGAGTGAGACAGACAGAGAGAGAGAGAGAGACAGAGAGAGCGAGTGAGACAGAGAGAGAGAGACAGACAGACAGAGAGAGAGTGAGACAGAGAGAGAGGCAGAGAGAGAGAGTGAGACAGAGAGAGAGAGAGACAGACAGACAGACAGAGGGACAGACAGAGAGAGACAGAGAGAGTGAGACAGACAGAGAGAGTGAGACAGACAGAGAGAGATAGACACAGAGAGTGAGACAGAGAGAGACAGACAGACAGTTAGCGAGAGAGAGTGAGACAGACAGAGAGAGAGAGAGAGAGAGACAGAGAGAGAGAGAGAGTGAGAGACAGAGAGAGAGAGTGACACAGAGAGAGAGAGAGAGAGAGTGAGAGACAGAGAGAGAGTGAGAGACAGAGAGAGAGAGAGTGACACAGAGAGAGAGAGAGACAGAAAGAGAGAGAGAGTCAGAGCGAGAGAGAGAGTGAGAGACAGGGAGAGAGAGAGTGAGACAGAGAGAGAGAGAGACAGAGAGAGAGAGAGTGACAGAGAGCGAGAGAGAGAGCGAGAGAGAGAGTGAGAGAGAGAGAGAGTGAGAGACAGGGAGAGAGAGAGTGAGACAGAGAGAGAGAGAGAGAGACAGAGAGAGTGAGAGAGAGAGAGAGTGAGAGACAGAGAGAGAGTGAGAGAGAGAGAGAGAGACCTCACCACTTCTGCTCCCGTGACAGAGTAGGCGTGTCCCTTCACCAGCTTCTGTCTCGTCACTGCTTCTGTCTCATATGCACTGCTGATCTGCGGAGCAGAATATAGACATTATTCTTTTACATTTTATTCATATCAAAATTACAACTAACAAAATCCGTGTCCTTTATGAAGTGTGTCCCTTTGTTAACATTAACAATTAAGCAAAAAAAGCAATGCACTGATGTTTTCCTTTGTCGAACTCCAGTGTAAATATATATGTGTGGAAGTGAAATATCTCTCAATTGAGATCCGATTTGTTTTACCATTTGCTCCCTAATGGTTTCGTTTCCATGGTACCTGATATTAGGTCTGATGCCTTACTTGAGTTTTAAGCTAATAAGAACATTTTGCACTAATGGGTTTCACATTACTAAACTAATTACTCTCATGGCTCACCTGCAGAATGATGACTGAGGCATTACCTATGTCAACATAATTTTTGAAAAAGCTTGAAGAGATTAAGGTCTTGCTACACCACTAGCTACACCACTACCCATGTCACACCCCTCTTCATCTCCCTCCACTGGCTTCCTGTAGCTGCCCGCGTCAAATTCAAGGCCTTGATGCTCACGTACAAGACCTTGTCTGGAACAGCGCCCCTACCTCAACTCTCTGTTGAAGGCTTACGTTCCCTCACACAATCCGCGATCGATTAGCGACCGACGTTTAGTAGTTCCTACTCAGCGCGGCACAAGGTCCCTTTCCAGAACCTTCACACTAACTGTTCCTCAGTGGTGGAATGAACTTCCAACCTCAATCAGGACTGAAGAGTCTCTCACCATCTTCAAGAAACAGCTAAAGACCCACCTCTTCCGTCAACACCTAACCAACTCATAAACCCTTAAAAGTCTGTGATGGCACCTTTGCCATGAACGGTCATGTCCAATCATATGTTATGTTATTTGTGAAAAATAATGACACGGATATAAACCCGATAGTGCCTTACATCTATAGAGCAGCCAAGCAGAGACCCACGATCCAGTGCCTTCCTGATGATGTTGAACAGAGTCGGTGGGGCTTTTAGCAGTTCATAGCTCTCAGAAATCCCACCGGTAAAATCCTCAAAGCCCTCAGTGGTGGAGCCTCCGGAAAGAGCCTCATAAGAGCTGTTCATCCTGGAAAGAAAAACTGGACTTGGACGTGGGGCAAAACAGACTGGGCATATTGACTCTGAAGTCTTGAGTAAGCTAGAGAAACGTTCCGGTTGTTTGAGTAGATCTTAAATAGAAATGACTACATTACATTTATTCATTTAGCGGACGCTTTTATCCAAAGCGACTTACAAATGAGACACACTCACACACCAATGGTAGCAGAGCTGCATGCAAGGTGCTAGCTTGCCATCGGGGGCAACTTAGGGTTCAGTGTCTTGCCCAAGGACACTTCGGCATGGGATCACCCGGGCCGGGATTCGAACCACCAACCCTACGATTAGTGTATTAGTGGACAACCCGCTCTACCGACTGATCCACAGCCACCCAATTCAGCATCCCGTCATCTAAAGTCTTCTCTTCACATACCACATGTATTGCTTTAAAGAAAATATCAAACCAGTTCCGGTTTTTGACCATTAACATTACATTCACTTGCATGTCTTCGCGCCGAGTTCGTTGGACCCAATGTCCATACTAGTAACTTTAACGACAGAAGGAACAATGGTCTGTTTGGTGATAAAGGGCTACCAACACATTGTTTACATACATAGGCTGTCGGATGAGCTTCCGTGTAATCCACAGCAACGGTAGTGATGCCAAACCATACAGCTGCAGGTTTGGCCAGTGCATCCTGTCCCAAAATGTTTGTGTCTGCCTTGTCTATGAACCACACTGAACAAGGAGTAGTCTGTCTGTTTACAAACAGATCAGCATCCACTCTTCTGTAGGTGTTCCAAGTTAGCTGAACTACCTTTGCCAATTCTCATGGCACAGGGCTGCTGTGTGAAGCAGCATGTTCGATTGAATCACCCTGATTGGTAGCCAACTCTTAAGAGAGACCTGTTATCCCACCATTCTTTTACCACATGCCCCTTCAGCCTTGCTCTAGCCTTCACATCTGCCATTTCAACTTCCCTCTTTGCATGGAGAACTTCAGTTACATTTACATTTACATTTATTCATTTAGCAGACGCTTTTATCCAAAGCGACTTACAAGTGCACACTCACACACCAATGGTAGCAGAGCTTCCATGCAAGGTGCTAGCTTGCCATTGGGGGCAACTTAGGGTTCAGTGTCTTGCCCAAGGACACTTCGGCATGGGATCACCCGGGCCGGGATTCGAACCGCCAATCCCACGATTCGTGGACAACCCGCTCTACCGACTGAGCCACAGCCGCCCCAGTTCCCCTCTTTGCTGGATTAACCACAAAAGTTGTATGTACACTACTGCTGACACCTACTTTTGTTATTTACATTTACATTTATGTCATTTGGCAGACACACTTATCCAGAGCGACTTACATCTATCTCATTTATACAACCGAGCAATTAAGGGTTAAGGTCATTGCCCACGGGCCCAACAGTGGTAGTGGCAGTGCTGGGTCTTGAACTCCTGACCTTCTGATCAGTAATCCAGAGCCTTTAACTACAGAGCCACCACTGCCCATGATATGGCTGCCAGATGACAAACATTCAGCAGAAAACAGTGAAACAGTATGCAGTGGAACCTGCCTTGTTCACTACTGGAGTTGCAAATAATGTGGTGAAAATGAATGAGTCAGGTGACATGCAAAATCAGGATATTTGTTTGGCTTGGCTCAACTTGCTGTTGGCACTATCAGCCAATGGTCCCGATAAGGAGGTAGACGCAGATATTACCATTGCTGGAGCTCATACTTTTGAACACCCTAAGTACTAAAGCTACACTAAAGGGAAAGTACATCAAGCCACCTGTATCCCATAGCAATTGGAAATTATCATGACGAGAACCCAGCCAGGTGTTCCAGCCCATGTACTATCTCTATGGCCTGTTTCTGTAGTAATGACTGCACTTCACTGGTTATCAGTATAGCCAGGTGGTGTTGTGCTGGGTCTTGTGCCTTGTTGGACAGACCATTGTGCTTGCCGGTGATCGGAGTGGTCAAGCTCTGATCTGATACTAGCCCTGGTTTATTGTTGGGGTTTACATTGGGGCACAATGTAGCCACACGGTATCCAGCTAACTCCATTCATCTGCTGTTGCAGTTTTCTGCAGGAGTTGCAGGAGTAGTATGATGGCTGGATATGTTTTGTTTAGGGAGTGTTAAGCCTTTTGAGTTTTTTCCCCAGATTTGGGTAAACCTTGCAACAGAATAAATTATTTAACTTAACGGACTCAATGATCTTGATTCAATGAACAGACCCCAGAATTCAACACTTTAGTGATGGTAGACAAGGGCCCCTAAAAGGAGCTTACCGCCTTAAAATGTGCAGTTTGTGTTTTCAACAGAGGGAGGCAACACTTTAGCACCTACCAGGCCTGTCTGCCAAAGACCAGCCAGGTAGGCTACTAGTGGCAGGTGGTGCAGAGTGTACCAGGTTTCAGGCAATGTTGTTTGAGTCAGCCAAGTTGCTTTTTCATCTGCATTAACACTTCCAATGATCTGCACTTCATTGCCATCTCTGCCAGCTCCTGTACTCAGGGTTCCAACACAGTAAAGGCTCTTCCGTTTTTATGGGACTGATTAACCAAGTCTTCTACTTTCATGTCTTTCTGATCCTGTTGGCTCTGCAGTAATACCGGTTTATGGAGGCTATGACACGTCAGAGGAATGTAATGAAACTGCGGGAGTATTTCCATAGCCTATAGTATGTGTGATGTAATGGAGGAACTTTTATAGGCAACCCACATAGGATCATGATCATAATTAGTTCTTAAGAGAACTGGCCAGGAACGAAAAGATGTAAGACCTAGGTGCACGATGTGTGTATTTTGGGCTGTGGCTGGATATGGCAAGCAATGTTTGCAGATTATGACTCAGGCTCATGTTAGACACCGCCTGTATTCTTGCATGGCTACTGAGACAATAGATTATTTACACATGCAACCACACACTCACTTAGCGTAGGCCTTCTCCAGAAGGGCGCTCCAGAACTCGTTCCCTTCAGCCGAGTGAACAAACAGCAGCTTCCCATTTCTTGTGGGCAGACGGTCATCAATGACAACATCTACCCACTCACCAAAATGCCAAAGCTGTTGATGGAGAGGTTTAAGCAAGTGTTAGATTAGATATGATAATTACATCTTTAAAATTAAGAGTTGAATGAAAAATTAAATTACATTTTTATTTGTACAGCCAATCTCAAAAACTCCACAAATTTACGCGATCTCTAATTAGCTTATACAACTTGGGTAATTTTAGCCCGCTAGCTAGCTCTTTCGTGCTATTAATAAGCTGAGGTAGTATTTCCGCGGTGAAAGTGTATGGACAATTTCCAGTGAGATTGAGATTTCCAATGAGAAATTCCAATGAGAATATGTCCAGGTAAACACAGTGCTTTTTAAACCCTTATTAAACCATCAGCTTATTAAACAACAAAGTATATTAATCTCACCTGGAAGTGAAAGATGCCGGCATACTTTTCAGTGAAACTCTGGTCAGAAGGAACCACCCGCCCAAGAATTTCAGAGTCCAGAGTCAAAGAGGCAATGGCCGCCAGGAGCCAACAGTCACCTGAAGGGGTCACAAGGGGTCATCAACTGTCTCCTCCGATAAAATATTTCAAGCCTGATGATGTGTACTGTGTGTATACTAGGTGTCACATGACTATGTACTCAGTGACTCACTTAAGCAAAAAATAATAATTTGAGGTTAATGGTTTTGTGCAGAGTTTCCAAAGCGCTTTACACTGTGTCTCATTTACACACCAATGGGATCAGAGCTGCCATATAAGGCGCGAACTTACAAGTGCACACACACCAATGGTAGCAGAGCTCCATGCAAGGTGCTAGCTTGCCATCGGGAGCAACTTGGGGTTCAGTGTCTTGCCCAAGGACACTTCGGTATGTGGAGTCACGTGGGCCCGGAATCGAACCCCCAACCTTACGATTAGTGGACAACCCGCTCTACCGACTGATCCACAGCCGCCCCCAGTTATTACAACCCGATACAAATAATCATAATAATTATCAATTTGTATAGCGCTTTTTTACAATGGTACATTGTCTCAAAGCAGCTTTACAGAAATATCATTTTTACATCTACAAGCGACTTACTAATGAGACACACTCACACACCAATGGTAGCAGAGCTGCCAGCTTGCCATTGGGAACAACTTAGGGTTCAGTGTCTTGCCCAAGGACACTTCGGCATGTGGAGTCACCCGGGCCGGGATTCGAACCGCCAACCCCACGGTTAGTGGATTAGTGGACAACCCGCTCTACCGACTGAGACACAGCCGCCCCAATCCATTTCTTTTGATATAATGTGGGTGACTTTCACCATGTCTTTCCATTGTTTGTTTTCATGCTGATGATCAGCAGAGCAAGATAGAAATAGAACCCTATCACTCATTTGACACCCACAGAGTAAACACTTGATAAATCATGCATGAGACTTTTTGATTGATCACAGTACGTATTACAATCAGGTGTGGCACCAGCATTCAAACAGTTCTGAAACATTTATTAACTCAGGTTCAGGTTGAAGAGTTTCAGTTTTAAAGGTTCGCAGCTCACCTAGCTCTCCCTGGCGGATGTCAGTCCTCGAAGCACCGTCACAAATGAACTGAGGGTTTGAGCAAAGCTCCTTGAAAACATCAGAGGAACAGAAGGCTTGATTGTAAAAAATAAATAAATAAATAAATTCTACTAATAATAATAATAATCATGCTCCCTGGGATAGACTCCAGGTTCCCCGTGACCCTGAAAAGGAGTAAGCGGTTGAAGATGGATGGATGGATGGATCATCATCATCATCATCATCATTCTGCTGTTTTTTTTTTATTTTGTTTGTTTGTTGGGTTTTTTTTTTATTATTAGCTTCAAGAAAGAGAAAAAAAAAGTAAAGGCTGGTGAAGGAACGATTGCTTTTAGCAGTTATAACACGTAACATTAATGTTCGACAACATTAAGTGTAACTATAAATGGACAAAAAGTGCGCATCTTATTTTAATAAATAGGAAATTGTAGATGTTTTCAAATTGCTGTTGTATAAGAGGAGAATAAAACACTTCAAAGCATGCTGCTGTTGGAAAATAATCAACTTTAGGTTGTAACGGCAACCATTACATTATCTGGTTATTAATTCTTTTCATTTGATTTTGTTTGTCATTGCCCTGTTATTAAGGATTAATTGATGGATTTGTTCCGATACTTCTAAGCAATCCACACAGCATGAATACGGTTTGTGGTAGTTTTGTGTTTTCTGTTTGTTTGTATATTATGTTGATTTTGGCCAGCACAGACCACTTAGCAATGCACATTAAAGAGAAAGTATATAGATAAAGCAACTGCAGTGTTTTATATATCCGAAAACTCTACTTTGATCATACGTCGAGACATTTTCTGTCCTCCAGCAGAAAGGAAAACCAGCAATGTCTGATTTGAATTGGAAACAAACACCACGAAAGGTACAGATTATCCATCACACTCTGGCAGAATTCTTACCGATGGTCGTTTCCACTCAACTCCCGTAGACTTGGAGGAATATCGGCCCAGCTGGTTGTATCCTAAAGAGCGGGATTCGGCGGGGAACGTGGGGTCGCAGAAGAGTTTACCGCTCTCCAGGCATTCACTTCGCAGCTTCTCAAAATCCTGCTTATTGAAAGGAATGGCATTGTCATTGCCTCCCAGTCCTTCCTCTTTGTCCTTCCTCTTGGACAGCACATAGGTTATGTTGGACATCTTCACACAAGCTTGGTCTCAGGTGCTAGTCGTAAAAGAGCGATGCACAAAGTGTTTGCTTCACCGGTGCAGACTGACAGAACAAATGCTCTGAGCTCTGAGGTGGTAGAGGGTGGATGGTGGGTAAAAGGGAGTGGCATGTAATTGTTTACCTGTCTGCAGGTCATCTGCCATCTGGTGGATGAATTGAATCAATATAACAATGGGCACACCTGACGTTCTGCTGGTCTGCACGCAACTAAAGTCCTCGTTGGCCCGTTTGTTTTTAGGTGCATAAATATAACTCAATCTCAACCAGGTAAACTCTCCTGGCCCTTCAGCAGAATAAAATATAGAATAAAGACTAATGTTGTAAATGTAAGTGTGTGAATGTGAGTAGGCTTGAGGGCAGATATTGGATCCCTGTAAGATTTAGAACAGAGCCCCAGCTGTTGCCTGTTTGGAGAAATGTCTCATATAACAAAGGTCCTATATAACCAAGCATTTTAAATAGTCTTACATACGCCCACTCTGTTGACGCCAGGTAAACTAGATCCATGAAGCTGTGAGTTATTAATCAAAACTGGCTCTTGTGATTTACCCTAAGATCTTCAGAAACGTTTTATCGTGCCTAAATGACTATTTTCTCAAAAACCAATCTCTCACGTCTCACAAATTCTTGTGAACGACTCGATTCCAAACACGACCCATCGTGAGGGGGCCAATGTCCAAAATTTTAATTTAATAGTATTTTAAAATGAATGACACGGAGAAAAATCAGTCCAAATTACATCAGTGGAGCCACGTGTGTGTTCTAGTACAGTTTATCTCAATCCTGGAATGAACTATCCATAAGCTTAAACAAGTTTGTATCTTAAAGGTTTAACATTTAATTCATTGTTTTACTGCAGAATGTGTGAGCATGTGTGTGTGTGTGTGTGTGTGTGTGTGTGTGTGTGTGTGTGTGTGTGTGTACAGTATTCATAAGGGTGGCTGTGTCTCAGACGGTAGAGCGGGTGGTCCACTAATCCACTAATCGTAGGGTTGGTGGTTGGAATCCCGGCCCGGGTGATCCCATGCCGAAGTGTCCTTGGGCAAGACACTGAACCCTAAGTTGCCCCCGATGGCAAGCTAGCACCTTGCATGCAGCTCTGCTACCATTGGTGTGTGAGTGTGTCTCATTAGTAAGTCACTTATAAATGTAAAAATGATATTTCTGTAAAGCTGCTTTGAGACAATGTACCATTGTAAAAAGCGCTATACAAATTGTTAAATTAAATTAATTAATTCATGCTTGATTGTTTTGATTTTTAATAGAATCATTTACATGTTGTTGGTTAGTGTGCTTTACTCACGTTTGTATCAAAAGGTATTAAGGCCGAGTTCATTTTTTTTCTGTTCAGTAATTTGTAACAAAGACGACTGTGGATCAACCTGATGCCTTTCCCATAGATTTCAATGCAGATGTCACTTTAGTCACTCTTTCTAATAGAAAAAAAAAACAAACCAAGCCTTCTTTGTGACTGAAGCTCCTGCCGTCCACACCCTAATAATGAACAAAAACTGAAGCCAATCTGGGCTTTCCCATGATTTTTATACATGCTATGCTACATTGCTAATCACGCATCATTTAATTAGTGACTGGTCAGGAAGCATCTTCAGTAATTTATCAAACAATTAATAAATTGCTCTGATATAGTGAATATGGAGCGGCTGTGGCTCAGTCGGTAGAGCGGGTTGTCCACTAATCCACTAATCGTAGGGTTGGTGGTTGGAATCCCGGCCCGGGTGATCCCATGCCGAAGTGTCCTTGGGCAAGGCACTGAACCCTAAGTTGCCCCCGATGGCAAGCTAGCACCTTGCATGCAGCTCTGCTCCCATTGGTGTGTGAGTGTGTCTCATTTGTAAGTCGCTTTGGATAAAAGCGTCTGCTAAATGAATAAATGTAAATGTAAATGAATATATATACATATATCAAGCGTTTTGCCCAAAAACATTCCGTTTCTCTATATGTATTTAAATGAAGTACTCTGGGTCATGTTATGGAACACTATTTAGGGAAAAATCATAGTTTTTTTGTTTTTGTCTCTACAATCATCTCTGCAATCGCGCACAAAGCAGAATACCGGTTTTATGCACTCTGTTCTCCAAAGACTCGTTAAAGCACACCTCCAAGGAGGAGAACCAAAACTACTTCAACAATGGCATGTTGTCAAACATTTATTCATGCCCGTCTGGTCAAAAGACTGAAACATGTCGGCACGGAGGACCGATTTGGTAGACAAGCGACTCCAGGGCGATGCTAGAATCAGGGATAAAAAGTATCTGGATCAGGACTATGAGGAGCTCCGGAGAGACTGCCAGAAACAGAGGAGGCTCTTCCGTGATCCTCATTTCTCTGCTGACTACAAGTCTCTAGGCCTTAATGAACTCGGACCTGATTCCATCAAGACCAAAGGGGTGGAATGGAAAAGACCTAGAGTAAGTGGTGTTGAATTAATACACAACAACCTTTTTAGGGCAGCTACAACAAGGTTTTTGAATTAAAACTTAAGGTAACTTTTGATGAACGAAAATAATATTATCAGATATGATAGAACATAAATCCAGTAGTACATAAATCCTTACTTAATCCGACATATCAAGTTTTCCCCGATGACTTTTACACATGGATGGAAAGGAAGCATATCTGTGCAACGTGTGCTTATATTTGGTGTGATTCGTCTGGTAGGAGTTGTGTTCCAAACCCCAGTTCATCATCGAGGGAGCCACGCGTGCCGATATCTGCCAAGGAACACTGGGTAAGAAGATGCACACTTTATTTAGGTCTCAATTCATTTTATTCTGCATATAAAACAAAACAAACCTTATGACACCTGAGACTCACACACACACACACACACACACACACACACACACACACACACACACCTCATTCAAACAGATAAGCTTCCGTTTTTCAACCTTAAGTTTTCATTCTCTACCGTTCTGAAACTCCTTGAACAAGTTGAACAGGTTTTCATTGTTTTGAACTGTGTATTGTAAAACTGTCCTGATGTATTATGTACAGTGCCTTGCGAAAATATTCGGCCCCCTTGAACTGTTCGACCTTTTGCCACGTTTCAGGCCTCAAACATAGAGATATAAAACTGTAATTTTTTGTGAAGAATCAACAACAGGTGGGACACAATCATGAAGTGGAACCAAATTTATTGGATATTT
>JAFFST010055490.1:51942-91942 GCA_022414735.1 Noturus placidus
CTTGCCATCGGGGGCAACTTAGGGTTCAGTGTCTTGCCCAAGGACACTTCGGCATGTGGAGTCATGTGGGACGGGAATCGAACCGCCAACCCTACGATTAGTGGACAACCCGCTCTACCAACTGATCCACAGCCACATTATGTAATTGGGAGCTCCATTAAGCAGTAAGACAATGATCCAAAACACACTGCCAACTCAACAAAGGACTTCATCAGGGCGGGAAAGGGAAAGGTTTTAGTCTGGCTGAGTCAATCACCAAACCTTAACCCAGTTGAGCAGCATTTCACCTCCGGAAGACGAGACTGAATGAAGAAAACAACTGAATGAAGGTGCGTTAAAAGTCTGTAAAAGCAACACAAAAGAACACTGAAAGAGTTTGCTGATGTCCGTGAGTCACCAGATTGATGGCGTTATTATAAGCAAGGGATGTGCAACCAAATATGAAGTGTTTTATACTTTTGTGCCATTATAAATCGGTTGGTCTGCCAGCAAACATGTCACGTTTTAAGTTGTTTAACATGTCTAGATATACAGTACATAAGTATCAGGAAATAAAAGCTGAAATGCTGATCTGTCGTCTCCTAATCATCTTTTGATCCCAAACCTAAATACTTTCAATATACAGCGAAAACAACAGAATTGACCTTGCTGTTCCAATACTTTCAGAGAAGACTGTGTGTGTATACTGAGTGTATGGTCTTGTAGCCATTCCAGACTTGTGTAGGTCTACAAGCTTGTCCCTGACATCCTTGGAGAGCTCTTTGGTGTTGGCCATGGTGGAGAGTTTGGAATCTGATTGATTGATGGCTTCTGTGGACAGGTGTCTTTTATCGAGTCCCGCCAGGGCCGTGTGTGTGTGTTCGTTGCATGTTCTCCCCGTGTGTCGGGGGTTTCCTCCGGGTACTCCGGTTTCCTCCCCCAGTCCAAAGACATGCATGTTAGGCTGATTGGCGTGTCTAAAGTGTCCGTAGTGTATGAATGTGTGTGAGTGTGTATGTGTTTGTGCCCTGCGATGGACTGGCACCCTGTCCAGGGTGTACCCCGCCTTGTGCCCGATGCCTCCTGGGATAGACTCCAGGTTCCCCCGTGACCCTGAAAAGGAGTAAGCGGTTGAAGATGGATGGATGGACAAGAGTGTGGTCCTAATCTCAGTTCGCTACCTGTATAAAAGACGCCTGGAAGCCAGAAATCTTTCTGCTTGAGAGGGGGTCAAATACTTATTTCCATCATTAAAATGCAAATCAATTGTTTTTAATGCTGTTAAAAACATTTTTATCTAATCAAGTACTGCATGTCTTTGAATATTTGTTTGAATTCTCTCTGAAAGCTTCTCTATACACTTTTCTCTATGCATTCCGAGACACGTCCTCATGGGACACCTTGCAAAGTCAGTTGAGAGTTAAGAATGCTTATCGGATGCACCGTCACCCGTGCTCTCACTCTGTCAGTCCTTAAAACCTTTAAAGAACAGTGAGATCAGATATGATTCTAGCACTGAATACCAAACCAAAGCAGAGCAGAAGCATGATATGTGGCACTTGCCTGAAGGTATACAGTACTTGGATATAAAACCTCCACTCATCCTTGTTGAAATGGCCGGTATCATCCAATCACGTTCAATCTCATGTTCAAAAGTAATTATCATGAAATTATTATTCTGATTAACTCCAAATCAAGACCAGGTGTTTCTCTAGGATGTTCTTCACGTCTTCTCGGTTTCATCATACAGCTGAAGATACAGTCAACAAAGAGCTCAGCATGGCCTGGACAGGGTCTCACTCATGAAAGGACCTGATCAGGACAGAAAGAACTTCCAAAACATTAGATGTAGGATGGAATGCTGTGAAGTGGAGGACATGAACATCACCAAGAACACGACGTCCTTCTAAAATGTGCGGTTCGTATGTGCGGTGGTTTTCCCCAAACCGTCGTATACTGTACAGTAGCCCTTCACTGGAACTAAGAAGCCCAAACACTGTTCCAGCATGACGATGCCCCTGTGCACAAAGCGAGCTCCATGAAGACACGGTTGATGTGTTAGAACTCAAGTTGCTTGGACAAAACCCCAACCGAACACCTTTAGGATGACCTGGAATGCCTTCGTGCCATGATCGTGGCATGGGGTTTAGGGTGGCTGTGTCTCAGTGGGTAGAGCGGGATGTCCACTAATCGTGGGGTTGGTGATTGGAATCCCGGCCCGGGTGATCCCATGCCGAAGTGTCCTTGGGCAAGACACTGAACCCTAAGTTGCCCCCGATGGCAAGCTAGCACCTTGCATGCAGCTCTGCTACCATTGGTGTGTGAGTGTGTCTCATTTGTAAGTCTCTTTGGATAAAAGCGTCTGCTAAATGAATAAATGTAAATGATTTATCGCTCAGCATGGCTCTTGTGGCTTCTGAATCCCCAAAGCCACGCTCCAAAATCTAGTGCCACGCCTTCCTAGAAGAGTTCTTCTAACAGTAGAAGGTGTAACAACTCAGTATGAACGCCCATGTTTTGTTTGTTTGTTTGTTTGTTTGTTTGTTTGTTTAGAATGGGATGTTCGACACTCAGGTGTCCATACACTTGGCCAGGTGCCCCTTTAGATGTGAAATAAATCCCATCTCCTGAACATGTTCATTACATTGCCCTGCTTGGAGATCCAGTGGTGTTTTGGAAGGAAAAGCACAGAAATGGACGTTTATTGGATTTAGATCGGACTACCCCATCGCGTGCGAGATCTCTGACACGTCACAGCTTCCAGAAGAACAAGAATGGAAAGGAAAGCATTTCAGGAGCACTGTTCTCAATGCGCAGGTTATATGGGCTGTAGTGCACAAACGAGTCCGTGCTCCCTATATACGTGCACTACCTAGGGGATGAAATCGAAGCTTTGACTCCCTACCTAGTGCACTTCATGCCCAAAAGCACAGAAAGGGAAAAAGGATTGGTATTGAACCGTTAACGTCTTCCTGCTTCTTGTTCGTGCAACTATAATAAAGCTGACTTTATTATAAGATGGTCATATTATTCCATAATATAAAATGATTCATATATATATATATATATATATATATATATATATATATATATATATATATGTTTGGATCATGGGACAGTTTTGACGCACTGTTCTGTATGTATTCTGCACTCCTGGGATGTATGACAGATGAAACCACGCCCATGGGAGGAGAACCCAAAACTTCCTCAAAGTCACTTCTGCAATAGCATTGAGTTCTGTGCGCACTTTATTCGGATCCTCCTGAGAAGCTGGTTCAGACATGTCGGGAGTCGCGTCCACTTTAGCCAAGAAGCGAGCCCGGGCTGCGGGTTTCGGCACCAACGCGAACGCCAATAAGTACCTGAACCAGGACTACGAGGCGCTCCGGAACCAGCACCAGAGCCAGGGCCAGCTGTTCTGTGATCCTTACTTCCCAGCTGCGTCGGAGTCCCTGGGCTTTAAGGAGCTCGGACCCAATACCTCCAAGACCAGGGGTGTGCAGTGGAAAAGACCTGGAGTAAGTGGTGCAGAATAAAAAAATAAAAAGGGGTGCTGGGGAAACAATGTTGTGGGAATGTTCCATCGCAGATTTCTTAAAGAAGGGAGAGGGGGATGGAGATACATCCTGAAGCCAATTTGGATGGGAAAATAACTTGTTGAGAAACTCGAGGGTGGGGGTGGAGGGGGGTGGATCCAAGTCGTGATGCCCGAGCAGATTCACATGCTGTTTGTTTATTTATTTATTTATTTATTTATTTATCTATCTATCTTTTCCTATTTGCATGAGGGGGTACAAACTTTTGTGCCGGATTGTTTTTGGTTTTTAATGGGTGTGAGGTTTTGGTGTGACACTCATTTTCTTCTTGACCGATGAATGAAGGTCAGATTAGATGTGATGTAGTGAGAAACTCTGCACGGTGGTTTGTTTGTTGGTTTGTTTGGCTATGATTCGCCTTATTTCTCAAAATCTCAAAAGATATCAAAGTTTTTAGGACGCATGAATGTTTATAAACGGAGAGGCGGGTAACGATGGGCGTCAGGTTCTGCCAGCACCAGTGCAGTCATTGTAAGGCAGGATGTTTGCTCGAGGTGTGTCTACATCTACTTTTGTTTGTTTGTTTGTTTGTTTGTTTGAACAGGAGCTGTGCTCCAGACCTCAGTTCATCGTCGGAGGAGCTACACGGACCGATATCTGCCAAGGAGCTCTGGGTAAGCAGCATAGCAACTGATGTTGAAGTTACTGTAGATGCTGTTGCCTGTGGTATTTGTTTTGTTTCACAACATGACTTAAACAGGAAGTGATGACTCTCTCCCTCTCTCTCTCTCTCTCTCTCTCTCACTCATCCACACCCCCCCACATACACACTAAAACAAATAAGCCGGTTGTTGCTCCTTTCTTTAACCACACTGGTGGTTAACTCCCTGAACCGGTTGGTTCAGGGAGCTCTGTGAGTAATTTACTCTGTGAGCGGCTCTGTGAGTAATTTACAGAGCTAAAGTCTGGCGTTTGGAACTTCCTCGTTCCTGCACGCCATTAAATGATCTCTTCGTCATATGCACAGGCTGAAAAGCCGAGCAGCTTCAGAGTGTAAAAGTCGACGTCTGGAAGTTCTAAGCCTTAACCGCGTCGAGTGCTAACGACGAGAACAAAGGATCACCTGGAGAGCTGGGTGTGTCTCTGGATGTGCCTGCAGTGTCGACACTCATGAGTCATGAGAAAAGCATTAGGGATTGCCCTCCTGGACACTCTGTTCGAATCACAGATTTGGTTCATTAATTCAAAGCCGGGTGACAACGGCACAGTTTCGGGAACGACACATTTGAACGCCGACCAATAGTCGGGTCCGACGATACCCAAAGCAAGTGATATCCGTGACGGATTGAATCGTTTTGTAAATGTACGAGTTTAATTGCATTTACATTTACATTTATTCATTTAGCAGACGCTTTTATCCAAAGCGACTTACAAATGAGACACACTCACACACCAATGGGAGCAGAGCTGCATGCAAGGTGCTAGCTTGCCATCGGGGGCAACTTAGGGTTCAGTGTCTTGCCCAAGGACACTTCGGCATGGGATCACCCGGGCCGGGATTCCAACCACCAACCCTACGATTAGTGGATTAGTGGACAACCCGCCCTACCCACTGAGCCACAGCCGCCCTCTTTTTAGTATTTAGATGCAATGCAGAGTTGGCACAGGGGTTGAGGTTCTGAATTGCTGATTTCAAATCCCAGAACTACTTATTGCCCCATAGACCCTGTGATGGTCGCAGTCCAAAAAGGCTTGAATTTGGTGAAATTGCAATAGTATGAAATTGTTCTACGCGGTCTTTCGCAGCGATGTTTGATGGTAAACGAGACCTTTTAGCTGGACTCGTGCTCGACGCACGTGACAACGTCACGTGACGTTTCTCGGCCCAAATCAACATATCTGGAAGGAGTCTCCAGTGTCAGCACTTTTGTAGCAGTCTGTAAGTTTTCTTCAAGACTTGTATCTTGGACGATACGATACATCCACGACGTTAACTGTAATTCTAAACGAATAAAAAGTACCACGTGCTTGTATTAGAAACTATTCAACTTTGGGGTGGTAAAATAATAATAATAATAATAATAATAATAATAATAATAATAATAATAATAAGGCGCACAGTGGCTTAGTGGTTAGCATGTCCACCTCACACGTCCCGGGTTCGAGTCCCACCGGGGATGTGTGTGTGTGTGTGTGTGGAGTTTGCATGTTCTCCCCGTGTGTCGTGGGTTTCCTCCGGGTACTCCGGTTTCCTCCCCCAGTCTAAACACATGCATGGTAGTCTGATGGGCGTGTCTAAAGTGTCCGTAGTGTATGAAAGGGTGTGTGAGTGTGTATGTGATTGTGCCCTGTGATGGACTGGCACCCTGTCCAGGGTGTACCCCGCCTTGTGCCCCATGCTCCCTGGGATAGACCCCAGGTTCCCCGTGACCTTGAAAAGGAGTAAGCGGTTGAGGATGGATGGATGGATGGATGAATAATAATAATAATAATTAGCAAAAACAAAGAAAACATCCCTCCAGTCAATTCATCCACTACTCAACAGCCCTAACTTGTAGTACTTGTAGTACTTGTAGTACTTGAGTACTGTGTTCTGGTACACGTCATGAAATCTGGTATATCACGTTTAAGCAAGTCGAAATGTTTTGGCGTAGGTCTCACTAGAAGATTAACGTTGTACACAATTCAAATGTAATAACACCCTAACAACAGAGAGCGTAAAGCCTTGAAACGGCTCGTTTTGCAATACGGAGTATTAACATGATCGTGCACAAAAATAACTACGGAAATACGACCATGGTGGGAAACAAAAGCAAGAGAAAGCACACAGTCCACAATCCTCAGCGTGATTAAATAGCTCTAAGCAACGGCCTGCGTGACTCCGTAACCACAGCCGATTCTGCAGGCATGCATGATGATTTGCATGTTTTTAATCCGTCTCTTGGTTCCGTCACATCCGTGTACGAATCTGTTGACTTTTTACTGTCGATTAAACTACCAAGCACACGAATAGTTCGCGAACGGGTCGACGCAGGTAGACTCCGGGAGACGTGAACGCTCGGGGCGTCTCTCTGTAATACGTTTACTGCCTTTGGCAACAGGCAAAAATTCCAGATGTAGTATTCTAATGAACAGAATGACTTTTCTTCCCAGATTGCTCAGGTTGTGTTTACATTACGTGGTTAAAGCGGTACAATTCCTAATATAGAATTATCTATAAAATGCCACCTTTTTAATGGGATTCTGAAGCACTTTTGACCTGCTTTTAAACAGTAAACATGGTTTTGTTGTCGCTAGTCTTGATGCATGTATGTGGATAATTGTACGAAAACGTCTCGACTAATCGGTCCTTTCAGTAGCCGGAAGAGCTCGCGATTTTTCAAGACAGCCACATAAACGTCACCTGACGACGTCACGATGCCAAAACCCTCTTTGATACATGTGCGTCGAACACGAGTACAGCTAAAAGGTCAAACATCACTGTGAAATATAATATCGTGCTGTTGGAATTTTCCCGGAAAAAGAAAAAAGAAAAGAACTAAAATGTTAAACAGTGTGTCTTTCCCAACGACACTTCGGTATGTGGAGTCGCGTTGGCCGGGAATCGAACCGCCAACCCTTCGATTAGCGGACAACGTGCTCTACTACCTAAACCACGGCCGCCCCATCTACGAGGTGAGGAGTGCGCTGGCGTTAAAGCGTACAAGCTTATGAAGCTGATCTGTTTGAGAAAAGTGTACAGATAAGGAGGCGAGCGAGCGGAACACATGAACAGACTAAAGCGCCACCGCATCGCTGTCTTTCTTTAGGTAGAGAGGAAGCGAGTGCTGCAAAAGACCATTGGCTCCACTTGTCGTTGAACAGCATTTAAATAACAAAGGATCGATTATTCACGTCATTCAGGGTGGATTTTTCCGTTACAGCACGTTCACACCTACTTAATTTGGCATGAATAACGTCTTTTATTACTAACAGGTGTGAACGTTCCACCTGTGCTCGGGTGTGTTCAATTTCAAAATTGAAATCCGTAACGATTACGGCGAAAATTGTTCATCGGGAGTAGACTGAATACCGTAGACAGGAAAGTCTGCTGTAACGTTTGACAGCCTGACAACTCTATTCTACTGCTGCGTGTCAAAACTTGTGTCCATCTGAAGAATATGCGTCTGTGTATGCAAATCTGGCGTGTTGTTATGGATTTGTGCCAAGTTACTGAGCCGAAAACACCGTAACGAAGCTTAGAGCGAATACGATGCGATAACGATGCTGTCGCAAGAGCGTCTTCAGGACTTTGTGAACAGAATCCACCATTTGTTGTATGGTGCAGATCTTGAGAACAGTGAGAGTTTTTTGGCGATTTCTTGAAGTTATTGGGAACGAACGTGCAATTTGGACCATTTAGCTCCACCTACTTCGATGGCATAAATGTATTGAAAAGTACATTCAGAGAATTGATGTCGAAATTCTCGGTCCAATCTGAAATTTGAATAGTGGGTGGAGCATAATTTACTCAAACAGTTAGCTCATGATTGATTGCAAAATCAAAAAAAATTGCATTCGTGCATGAAAAATGATGAAACTGTGTAACTTGGCAACACCTGGGCGGCTGTGTCTCAGTGGGTAGAGCGGGTTGTCCACTAATCCACTAATCGTAGGGTTGGTGGTTGGAATCCCGGCCCGGGTGATCCCATGCCGAAGTGTCCTTGGGCAAGACACTGAACCCTAAGTTGCCCCCGATGGCAAGCTAGCACCTTGCATGCAGCTCTGCTCCCATTGGTGTGTGAGTGTGTCTCATTTGTAAGTCGCTTGTAAATGTAAAAAAAAAAAGATATTTCTGTAAAGCTGCTTTGAGACAATGTACCATTGTAAAAAGCGCTATATAAATTATTATTATTATTATTATTATTACCTGGCAACCGGGGGACTCTATTTGCAAAGGGTGCTTGGACCCGTAGCTCACTCTTGTTTCTATATTTCTTCTTCTTCTTCTTCTTCTTCTTCTTCTTCTTCTTCTTCTTCTTATTATTATTATTATTATTATTATTATTATAATCCCTGTCATTATATTACCATTTCAATTATATAATTATATTATAAATTATTATATTATAATTATTACAAGAATTGCTTAAACTTTTGTATTATCATGATAATTCTCTGCATTTAAAAAAACTGTTTTGCTAAAGCGTTATTGGACATTATGTCCGTCATGTTTTTTTAAAACTTGTTTACCTGGAAGATTGCCTGTCCCAAATACTCCTTACGCTTCCTAGTCCAAAAATACAGAACTTCAGAAAACAGATGTCATGAGGCTGTTTAGTAAATTGGACATGGTCCAGTGGTGATTTTGTAATATGTCACAGGTCCAGAATATTGCAGTATATTGTTTAAATATATACATGCGGTTTGAACTATTTGAGTTTTGAGGTTTTTCTCTCTCTCTCTCTCTCTCTCTCTCTCTCTCTCTCTCTCTCTCTCTCTCTCTCAGGGGACTGCTGGCTCTTGGCGGCCATCGCCTCTCTCACGTTGAACAACGATGTGATGGCCAGGGTGATCCCCAGCGGCCAGGAATTCGGATCTGACTACGCCGGAATCTTCCACTTTCAGGTGTTCGTATACACCAATCTCTTTTTGGTCCAGTAAATATTTTGTATACGACAACACTGGTGTTATTTTCTCCACCATCAATGTATTTAAGACATCCCATAATGTCTGGCCGAGATGTCCGCTTGTCCTCGAAGAGAAAGTGGGTGGATGGAATTTACGGGTAAAGGAGCAGAGAAACGTTTTACTCTCGATGGCAGCGTTGGATTTGATCTCGTAGGGCTCAGATTTTCATTTTTAAGGCATCGCGTTTAAAAACACACCCTTCCTTCCACTCTGTAGTTCTGGCAGTTTGGCGAGTGGGTGGACGTTGTCATTGACGATCGGCTACCCACGAAGGATGGGAAGCTGCTGTTTGTCCACTCGGCAGAAGGCAACGAGTTTTGGAGCGCCCTACTGGAAAAGGCCTATGCTAAGTATGGGCGTCTTTGCTTCTAAGCATTACTTCAGCTTTTATCCAGACTGTACTCTTGTTAATTATCAGCTGCTTCATGTGCGAATTCTTTCCGAACTCCCTGCAGGGTGAACGGCTCGTACGAGGCTCTGTCCGGAGGCTCCACCACCGAGGGCTTTGAGGATTTCACCGGCGGAATTGCCGAGCAGTACGAGCTGATGAAGGCGCCGGCGAACATGTTCCAGATCATCCAGAAAGCTCTGGCGTCTGGAGCGCTGCTCGGCTGCTCCATAGACGTGAGCGCTGTTCATACACACTCTTTTCTCTCTCTCTCGCTCTCTTTTTATTTATTTTTTGATCAACATTTCACGAGCTATTCACTCGATGTGTGTGTGTGTGGGTGTGTGTGTGTAGATCACGAGTGCTGCTGATTCAGAGGCCATCACTCGGCAGAAATTGGTGAAGGGACACGCCTACTCGCTGACAGGGGCTGTCGAGGTACAAACAAAATGATAAAATAATAATGATATATATATATATATCAGAGTTTCACATTCTGCTTTATGTAGTGTGTGTGTGAGAGACGTTATCCCGTGTGTTGTGTTTTGCATTAAGGTCAATTACCGTGGTGGTCGGGAGAAGCTGGTGCGCATGAGGAACCCGTGGGGTCAGGTGGAGTGGACTGGAGCCTGGAGTGATGGGTAACACACACCACACACATGCAACCGACACACACTCTCATCTGGTTTATTACGGCTTACAAGTGTACAGGAAATTTTAAATGAGAAATGTTGGTACATAATAACAAACCCTTTCCAAACCAGTATTAAGTCTAGTCGCTATGCATACGCATTGGCTTTTGGCAGGATGTTGTAATGTTTTTTACGAATAAATGACTACACGAATGCTTTATTCTCGATATTGCAGCTCGTCTGAGTGGAACTCTGTGGATCCTTCGGAGCGGCCGAACGCCAACGCGGAAGACGGAGAGTTTTGGTAATGCTAAAAATACAATTGTTATAATAAGGCGTGCTGAAAATCGTATATACAAACACATTCTGATTGAACACGAAACAATATATTAGACGTAGTCTGAGTCGTGTTGTATGTTTGCGCATAGGATGTCGTTTTCCGAGTTCCAGCGGCAGTACTCGCGTATCGAGATCTGCACCCTGACGCCAGACGCCGTGACTAGCGACCTGGTCAAACCGTGGAGCGTGAAGAACTACAGCGGGAACTGGAGGAAGGGCTCCACAGCTGGAGGCTGCAGGAATCATGCTCGTAAGCACTAATTTCAGCTCGTTCGATCGTTTTTCGACCAACCTGTTAGACAGGATTTAGGTGTGTGTTTGCTCTGAAGAGGACGTTCGGGGTGTGTTTATCGCGAATTAACTAATGTCAGATGATGTGTTAGTCGAGAGTCAATCGACAATGTCCACACCACCAGCAAAAAAAGACAAAGCAGCAGGAATTTATTTGTTTTACAGTGAAGTGGGCGGGGGCAAGTGATGTGGAAAGGTTGGGCGGAGTTTTAATTTAGTTTTTTTGGTCATGACCGTGAATGTCTGATTTGCACTACCATGGAAACCATGGCAACCGACAGTATTTCAAGAACTGCCCAGTGAGCAAAATCTAGTGCTGCTCATCTGAATGCACAGTTACAAAGGGGTCTATACATTTACATTACATTTATTCATTTAGCAGACGCTTTTATCCAAAGCGACTTACAGATGAGACACACTCACACACCAATGGTAGCAGTGCTGCATGCAAGGTGCTAGCTTGCCATCGGGGGCAACTTAGGGTTCAGTGTCTTGCCCAAGGACACTTCGGCATGGGATCACCCGGGCCGGGATTCCAACCACCAACCCCGCGATTAGTGGATTAGTGGACAACCCGCTCTACCCACTGAGACACAGCCGCCCCGGGTCTATGGACTTGAGGAAAAATTATCAGTAATGTTCTTATAATCTTCACCTTGGTCATCAGAAATAATGTCCATGGCTAAAATATTGCTCCTTTTTAGCAGAAAACACACACACACACACAGACACACATGTACACGCACAAGCACACTCGCACCGATTTAGCTTGGCACTTTATTGCGTGTTAGAATTTAAATAAGCAGGATTTCCTTATCCTGAGCTTGTCGTTGTTTCTGAATTTCCACTCGGGTCCCTTTTGCAGAAACGTTCTGGATGAACCCGCAGTTTGTTATCAAGGTGAATGAAGAGGACGACGACCCGAATGACAACGAGAAGGGCTGCAGCCTCTTAGTGGGTCTGATCCAGAAGAACCGGCGCCGTTTAAGAAAGGAAGGAGGGGACATGCACACCATCGGCTACGCCATCTACGAGGTCAGAGGAAGAGGCGCGGTTCTGATGTTTCTCTTTTAAATCACGATCCTGGAGTGTATGTGCCCAAAAGTTTGCGTACCCCTTGCAGAATCTGCACATTGTGTGTGTGTGTGTGTGTATGTATATACTGTATATGTACCACCATTAATATACAAATTGCGTTGTTGTTTTTTCTTGTAAAGTACCTGGTTATACTGGTTAATATCTCACACCTTAATTTCTCACACCTATCTCACTCATTAATGAGGTGTGGTTTGGCCTTGAGCCTAAGCAACACACTACTGTATGACAATGAATTAGGAAGAAAAAAATAGAGCTGAGAAGAACAGCTTGAAGAGCTGGAGGGAGGAAATGAGGAAATAGCGTGCAGGATGTGTGTTTTTAGGACTGAGTAAGGAGGGTTGGTTGATATTCCTATTGAAGAAAAGGAAATGACCCATCAAACGCGCGAGGACGTTTTCCCCCAGAGGTTGGAGTGACCTTGATGATGTGTTGTGATGATGACTGAGGATGCATCGTTTCTGTGTTGAATATGAAGCAGATATGAATATTTGAAAGCAGACCGTGCCTACAGTATAGAAGTAAAAAGTGTCGCGTATGAAACGCTGACTTGTTCATGTTTAATCTGACACCTTTTTATTTTCTGCGTTTCCACAGGTGCCGTCGCAGGTAAGAGCACGAATAATTTAACAACCAACTATTATTTATGTCACGCCTTTCATACATACAGTGCGTTTTGTGTGCGTGTGTATCCTGCCCTTCTGATCCTCTCTATCCTTACACTAGTTCGCAGGCCAGATGAACTTGCACCTGGACAAGAACTTTTTCCTGACGCATGCGCAAAAAGCTCGCTCCGAGACCTTCGTCAACCTGCGTGAGGTCAGCACGCGGTTCAAGCTGCCACCAGGCGAATACCTGGTCGTTCCCTCCACCTTCGACCCCCACTTGGATGGCGATTTCTGCCTGCGTGTCTTCTCTGAGAAGCAGACCGAAACACAGTAACCATTTTAAATGCTCTTTCACAGACTAGGATCTGCACTACACTAATACAGATGCATTTCAAAACATTCTTTTCATAGCAAAACTTTGATCAATGCCAGTTAGCTGTAAATCATCAAGAGCATTCACTTCGCTGCTGATTTACATTTAGCCATTTAGGGGCGGCTGTGTTAGAGCGGAGTGTCCACTAATCGTAGGGTTGGCGGTTCGATTCCCGGCCCATGTGACTCCACATGCCGAAGTGTCCTTGAGCAAGACACTGAACCCCAAGTTCCCCCCGATGGCAAGTTAGCGCCTTGCATGCAGCTCTGCTCCCATTGGTGTGTGAGTGTGTGTGTGAATGAGTGAATGAGACACAGTGTAAAGCGCTTTGGATAAAAGCGCTATATAAGTGCGCCATTTACCATTTTAGCCACGCCCAACAAGCACCATAAAAGGCAAGAAATGGAAGCCTTGTGTCCAAGGCCTCAGGATAGCACAGATAATTAATTTATATAGACAGGCGGATAAAGAAAGACTTATTATTGAATTAACGAAAGAATGAATCGATTAATTGAAGCGAATGAGTGAAGGAAACAGAAAGAAAGGATGAAGGGAAGAATGAATGACTGATTGGAAGAGAAGTGAAATGAAAGGGAAAATGAAAGAAAAAGCATGAACGGAAGAGAGACGGAACGGTGAATGAATGGATCCATGAATGAATGAATGAATGAACAGACGAAAGAGAAAGAAAAAAATTAAATAATGAATGAGAGGAACGGTGAATGATGAATTAATGAATGAGAAAGCATTGAAAAAGAAAAAAGACAATGAATGGGGGGCGCACGGTGGCTTAGTGGTTAGCACGATCACCTCACACGTCCGGGGTTCGAGTCCCGCCAGGGCCATGTGTGTGTGTGGAGTTTGCAAATTCTCCCCGTGTGTCGGGGGTTTCCTCCGGGTACTCCGGTTTCCTCCCCCAGTCCAAACACATGCATGTTAGGCTGATTGGCGTGTCTAAAGTGTCCGTAGTGTATGAATGAATGTGTATGTGAGTGTGACCTGTGATGGACTGGCACTCTGTCCAGGGTGTACCCCGCCTTGTGCCCGATGCTCCCTCGGATGCTCCCAGGTTCCCCGTGACCCTGAAAAGGAGTAAGCGGTTGAAGATGGATGGATGGATGGATGGATGGACAATGAATGGAAGAAAAAGAATGAATGGGTGAATGAATGAATGAATTCGTGAATTATTTTAATTATTCGGAAGTCGTTGAAAGGAAAGAAAGAATCGAAAGCACGGATAGAAGGAAGAAATGATGAAAGAATGAACAAATGCACCAAGGAATACGTGAATGAATGAAAAAGAAAGAAAGACTGAGATAATGAATGGAAGAAACAAGGAATTGATGACGAGCTGAACGAATGAATGAATAAAAGAGTAATAAAGTAATAATTTTCCAGTCATTATTCAGGAATTATAGCTGATGTAGTGTGTATATACGTCTTTTCTCTTCACAGGCGCTGCGATGATCCCGTCGATGCTAAATTAGAAGCCGTGAGTTTAGTTTTAGAATAATTTTTATTAAATTATAAAGTATGTTGTGGCTTTCCGTGGCTATAAATACTGCCGAACCTTCCTTTTATTCCAGGAAACCGTGTCCGATAGTGAAATAGATGGGAGCTTCAGGAGCCTGTTCATGAAACTGGCAGGAGCTGTACGTGCAGCGCTTCTCAAAAATATGCAATTCGGTTCTTCATGAGCATCTTAGTTTACGGCTCAGATTTTGTTCATGCGCAGTAAATGTAGCTTTGATATTAATGAAGATTTTCCTGTTGGAATCACCCATCTGTCTCTTCTCAGGACATGGAGATCTCTGCTGTGGAGCTCAAAACAATACTGAACAAAGTTGTCTCGAAACGTACGTATGCGTTTATTATCCTGCCGACTTCACCGTAACATGTGTGGACTTTGCCTTACCCGATTATCTTTTGATTTTCAAGGAACTGACATTAAGACAAGCGGCTTCTCCTTGGACACATGTCGCACCATGGTCAACATCATGGATGTATCCTCATGTTAACGCACTCAGTATTGAGCTAATTTCAATAAAATACACACCTTGATAATGAGCTAGTCTGAAATAATCGTCCGCCATTTTGAATATTTCCTTTGACTGGCACTCAGGACAGCGGAAATGGGAAGCTTGGCTTGGGCGAGTTCGCTACGTTGTGGAAGAAAGTGCAGAGATACATGGTAGGAACCTAAGATTAGTTTAGTCTCGCAAGAGTCTGAACATTTACTTCATGGTGACCAGTATATTGTTTATATACATACATTCTTTTGAAATGTATCATATTTTCCAGACAATAATCAATAAAAATGAGCATACATTGCTCCAATATATAGGTGTTTTTAACGAGGTCTACCGAAAAAAACAAAAAAAACAACAACAACGCTCTGATATAATAGCACATGAGAGTGTAAACTACTGTAACTTTCGGAGTAGCATGCATACTGTGGAAATAACACGAACATTATTTGCTAGGATAACTAATTATAAGGAAATATCCGACAGACTGGTCACACTGCCATTACTGCTAGCATAGCATGCCTACCATTAATGCTAATGAACGAGCAACTACCCATTAATGAGTGAATACGGAATAAGCAAAATAACTATGGTAACACACTAATGAATGATCAAACTACTATAACTGTTGGAGATGCATGCCTGCTCAGAAAACATCAATTAATGGCCAATCTAGCATGTCTGATAGAGTGACACATCATCATTAAAACAATAATGAATCTCATGAACTACCACTAAAATGACATTTCTTCAAACTACCATCTCTGATACCATTAGTAAAAAAAAAAATGGTCAAACTACCATAGTTGCCAGAATAGCATGCTTAATCCCTATTAAAATAACCCTGATGAAACGCTGTACCAACAATTTATTGATCAATGTAACATGGCAAGAACTGGCCACTAGGGGTGATATTTGCTGAAGGTACTTGGACCCCGATGATCGCTGCTTGCAGCTGTATTTAGGGGTCCAAGCACGAAGCGCTTGCGACCCTATTGGAATTGTAGGATCTTTATCTTTAGGGGTCCGAGCACCAAAGTTTGAATTCTCCTGGATGATGATTGCAGATTTCAAAGATTAAGTTGTAATTAGTGTTTTCTTATGGTTGGTGTAGAACATCTATAAGGAAAATGACATGGATAACTCCGGGAATATAAGCACAACAGAGTTCCGTGGGGCACTCTCGAAAGCTGGTAAGTCAGACCTCGTGTCAGCATCAGTCACAAGACCTCTATTCACACACTCATCTGATACACACGCACACGTCTACTGCTTCTCACAGCAATACAGTGTTGTGAGTAGGCAAAAACATGAAATACCAGAATGCACGAAATGGTGTTTTGATGTTTTAATATTAGTTAATCCATCCACGTGTATCTGAGAAGTTCTTTATTTGACATGTTATACCATTATACTCCTACATATTATCACACTGTTTTGAATATATTGTTATAGTTCCTTCATGACTATGGAGGGAATTTTGCCTATAAGATCTCTGAATCTGTCTTTTGTGTTTGATAGGATTTACTCTGAATGATGCCATCTTCCAGCTGTTGGTGGCCCGCTCCTCTCATACCGACCTCACCATTGATTTTGATGACTTTGTGGCCTGCCTTATGCGATTGGAGCTGATGTTCCGTAAGTGTATTCCTAAATTCTGTACAGCGGGAGAAAAAAAAACAACCACAATATACACTTTAAGTCCAAGACTATGTGGACACCTGACCACCACATCCAAATGTAGGTTTTTCCCAAAATGTCGCCGCCAAAGTTGGAACGACTTTGTATGGTGTAGCATTTAAGATTTCCCTACTCTGGAGTGACGGCACCCGAACATGTTCGAACATGACTGGAATGGGATGTTCAGCATGCACATATGAGTGTGATGGTTAGATGTTCACATGCTTCATTCTAAAGGTGTCTTTAATGTTATAGGCAAAGATTTAATCTGTGTACTACCTCGAAAACAACATGCCAGTACTCATGTCCATTCATAGCATTAATGTTGTTCAAATAAGCAAACAATAACATAACACCTTATCAAGTGCACCAGTCACCATTCTGTTAGTTATCACATGAGAAAGTACTACAAACTATCAACTACCACTAATTGCTGGAGTAGCATGGAGAAACTTGAATACTGCAAAAGTGCAGACGAATAGCCAATCTATGGCAATTGTGTAAAAATACTAAGGAAAGGTCAACTGCTAGAATAATACAGCTTTAGTCAAAACACATATGAGAGCAGACTGCCATGTACAAGTACGAGAAAACTACATCTACTCTACCAATATTAATGAATTATCAAACTAGCATAAATGCTAGAATAGAGTGCTTACTGTAAATAAAACACTAATGAATCATCAAACTAGCATAAATGCTAGAATAGAGTGCTTACTGTAAATAAAACACTAATGAATTATCAAACTAGCATAAATGCTAGAATAGAGTGTTTACTGTAAATAAAACACTAATGAATTATCAAACTAGCATAAATGCTAGAATAGAGGGCTTACTGTCTAGCATAAATGCTAGAATAGCATGCCGAGCATAAAAACCCTACAGAATGATCAAACTACCATAACATGTCTCCTGTTAAAACCCGACCTGCTAGCATACCACGCCAACCATAAACACAGTACTGAACAGCCACGACTACGGGAATAACAAGTCTGGCGAGTTTTCCTGAATGCTATTATCTTGTAAAGCTAGCTTGTTTACGTTAGCGTGTTCTGAACAATTTATAGGCTTTGTTGAATGTATTGTGCAGTTAGCACAGATTTTCTGCACGTTAACAGCAAACTGGCTGAAATGCGAGCAAGATGTTACTTCATAAAGCTGCCACAATAATGCAATAGATACTATCTTTTTTTGTGTGTGTGTGGCAGAGTATCTACCTTTCCTGTCCAAATCGTCAGGTTCTTTTAGTTTTTTAGTCAATCATTCCTGGACTAAATATTTGGGAAAGTCCCGTGGCCATATCTTGTGTTTCTGTTTCCTGTTGCTTAGGAGTTTTTCGGAAGATGGATCCACACAACACCGGTTTCTTAGAGTTGGACTTTCAAACGGTTAGTTTACCTCATGTTTCATATATTACATATATATATATATATATATATATATATAAACACACGCTGGTGTTTGAAAGTTTGTGAACCTTTTAGAATTTCCTATATTTCTGCATGAATATGACCTAAAACATCATCAAGTCCTAAAAGTATATAAAGAGAACCCAATTAAACAAATGAGACAAAAATATAATACTCAGTCATTTATTTATAAACTTCCAAGCAGCACTGTATATATGATGGAACTGTATCTGCTTCATCTGAACACGGTTTTCTCTCTTGTCTCCACAGTGGATGTGCTTAACTATGATCTAAACGGCTCCAGCCTGAGCGCAGCAGACCAGCTAAGAGTCCAATCTTAAAAATTCTCCATTGCTCAAACATGATTCTTAAAGCAGGCAGCGTGCATAAGGATTCAAGACCATTTTTGTGCGTGTAGAGTAGAGTTAGTTGGAATGCTGTGATGGGATTGTTAATCGTGCATAAAACATAAAACGATGCTAAATAAAGATGTGTCTAAGCAGTTCATACTATATGCTGTATATTAAAAAAAAAAAAAAAAAAAGATTATATTCTTCACTTTTTAGATGCTTTTTTGAAAGATGTTTACCAAAGCTTGAATTTCTATATGGTTTTATATTCTCGAGCCAAAATCGAGTCATCGCCAAAGATAATGTGCCATGGAATAGATATGGGCTGATATGTAATGTTTTATATAGCACGATATTCGATGATGTGACAATATTGGATAATTCAAAAATCTGGCCTTGGTTTTGTTTATGAAGTTTAAATGTTTATGAAGTTTATTATGGTGTGATATCCCTGCTGATAAAAACAATAGAAACCATTACAGACATCCTAATGATTTCCACTACAATATTTTTTGGGCCATATTCATATTAGGATTTAACGGTTTGTATTGGTTCTCAAATATATTTCATATATAAAATATATATATATATATATATATTTCTGGATTAAAACAACACCTTCGGGGGTACTTTAATGATTTCATCGTAAGGGTTTTGTTTTGGTGGGAGTGGCAATTGAAAAAAATTAAAATTATTATTATTATTATTATTTTATTTTTTCTTCGTGGTGGTGTCCATAAATATTTCACAATGTACTGACAAATCGATGTATTTCGGCTTTTCCTCACCATTAAACTTTTTTTTAAAAGGTCTCTTTCTTGAAGCTGCAGTCATTTTTCTTTTCTTGCGCAATACAGCTCAAGGTAGTAAACTTGAATACTTGCATTAGATTTACCCTGACACACCCGAAACAGAGATATTCGAACTTGGTTGTGGGGGCGCACGGTGGCTTAGTGTTTAGCACGTCCGCCTCACACCTCCAGGGTCCGGGGTTCGAGTCCCGCCAGGGCCATGTGTGTGCGGAGTTTGCATGTTCTCCCCGTGTGTCGGGGGTTTCCCCCGGGTACTCCGGTTTCCTCCCCCAGTCCAAAGACATGCATGGTAGGCTCATTGGCGTGTCTAAAGTGTCCGTAGTGTATGAATGTGTGTGTGTGTGAGTGTGTATGTGATTGTGATGGACTGGCACTCTGTCCAGGGTGTACCCCACCTTGTGCCCGATGCTCCCTGGGATAGGTTCCCCCGTGACCCTGAAAAGGAGTAAGCGGTTGAAGATGGATGGATGGATGGATAGGGGTTGTGTATGTGTGTGTGTGTGTGTTGGGGTGGTTGGGCTATATACAGATAATAACTTGTTTTAAAATGTAAAAAGAAAAAATCAGACATCTTTTAGACAGGTGTAAACATTATGAATATGCAAACGAGGTGTTATTTCCTCATTTATTAGAGAACATCAGATTTTCTTTTGACCATAAACAACTAAAAAAACCCCCCCAGATTTCAATTTGAAGGGAAAAAAACCAGGTTTGAATGTCCACTTCCCTACCCTTAGTCCACTATATAGGGAACAGGAACGATTTGAGAGACGCCCTTAATATCAGTCACTATGAGGCCACGCCCCCAAGGGTAGGGCTGCGCACTGCAGTACACTGAGATTGTGCTGTGTGTGTGTGTGTGAGTGTGTGAGTGTGTGTGTGTGTGTGTGTGTATATGAGTGTGATGACTTCATTGCATCCTTTTTTCATTTAAATTCATGTAACCAGCCGGCTGCTGGTCGCCTCAGGCAAATCGGAAAAGCAAAATAGTGGTAAGTTTGCGTACTTCCGGTTGATTTTTTTTTTTAAATTATTATCATTTTTAATAACTTTGTAATGACTATTGGGGGTGCACCGGATGTGCCGAAAAAAATCCTCTAAATGATAAGACATTCAGTTTTGTACCGGATGATATTTTGACTTTCGTTCTAGAAAGATTTCCAGCACCCGAACGTACAACACCCTACCGTTAAATAGTTCTAATCCAAACCCGAGCGCAGGGATACATTACCCACCCCGACTCGAGCAGAGTACCGGCACAGTGACGCCTAAAGTGTGCGTTTTCGCTGGGGTTGGGGGACAAAAAAGGTCTCTTTCTCTCGCTCAAGCAGTAATTTGTAACAAATCTAACAATAATAATCTGACACTAAAGTCTTTTTTTAATGCTGACGCTGCATTGTTTACATGAAGAACGCTTCTCCCCCGGCGCTGTTGAATCCTCGAATCTGATTGGTCAGAAAGTGTCTCTCTAAAAGTCGTAGCTCTAAAAGTAGATCCGGCTGCAGTGCAAATCACGGCTTTAGCTATATTACTACACTAGTATGATAATATTCGAATACACGGGCGTCTCTAGAGATACGACGCATACAGTGTGGCGGACACAGGAAATCTACGGATAATCGATCGTAAACCGATTCAGACGTATTTGTTATATAGTGAAGCTGCCTTATGGAAGGAGTCTCCAGTGTGAGCGGTTTTGCACCAGTCAGTAATTATGTAAGTGTCCAGGATGGGAGGAGGTAATTAGTTCCAGGTTCTCAGCATGGCGACAAGGTTAATAACGTAAATCGAGAGGCTGGTGAGGGAACGGATGTTTATCTGCGATAACGCCGTAAATAAGCTCCGTGGTTAGTTAGTTCATTGAAAAATTTGTCATGGTGAGGAGATCGCTGTGGAACGAGATGAAGGAAACGCTTCAGGATGTACTCTGGTTCACGTCAGGCCTCGTCACGCCACCCTGCTCTGGATTATTTTGATATAACGGATAGCCAGCGGGGCGCACGGTGGCTTAGTGGTTAGCACGTCCGCCTCACACCTCCAGGGTCTGGGGTTCGAGTCCCGCCAGGGCCATGTGTGTGCGGAGTTTGCATGTTCTCCCCGTGTGTCGGGGGTTTCCCCCGGGTACTCCGGTTTCCTCCCCCAGTCCAAAGACATGCATGGTAGGCTGATTGGCGTGTCTAAAGGGCCCGTAGTGTATGAATGTGTGTGTGAGTGTGTATGTGATTGTGCCCTGCGATGGACTGGCACCCTGTCCAGGGTGTACCCTGCCTTGTGCCCGATGCCTCCTGGGATAGGCTCCAGGTTCCCCGTGACCCTGATAAGGAGTAAGCGGTTGAAGATGGATGGATGGATAGCCAGCGTATGTGTTATTCCTAGCTATCGTGGATCGCCACGAGTTTCCGTTCAGTGCGTTGAACGTCAAGCCTACCTGATTAGAACGTGTGAGGTCAGGTTTTAACGCAGGTTTTCAAAGGTTCGTCGGAAGCCAAGGACCCGTCATTATCCAAAACAGGTTCTCTTTGGGAACATTTCTTAGAGGAAAACATTGTTGCAGGGTTTGTTTGTTTGTTTGTTTGGGTTTTTTTTTTTTTTTGTAGAACCTTTTAAGGGTTCCCCAAGAGGTTAACATTTTAAAAGAGCGTATTCCTTCAGGACGCTGTATTTCACGTTATTTATCAGCTGTCAGAAATCTCTCGTTAGAAATAAAAAACAAAACCAAAGCAATTCGTATTATTGCAGGCTTATCATTAATGGTGTATCAGAGAGTGTGTGTGTGTGTGTGTGTGTGTGTGTGTGTGTGTGTGTGTGTGTGTGTATACACTGGAACTTGCTGATTCACTCGCTGAATCAGAGACGAATCGATTAGGGTTGAAGTGGTTTATGGTATATGGCGATCTGCTTACGAAATCAGGTTTTAGAAATTGTCCACAAAACACTTTCTTTAATGATTTTTTTTTAATGCGGTGTCAAGTCACAAATCACTGGGGGGCGGAAACATTCTATAAACACATTAAAAACCATTCGTAATTATATAACATTTCCAAAAGACAATTTAACAATAAGCAACTATGTGCCATTCCATAATAAATCATAAATGTTTTGAATTTTTAAGGGTGTATTCTTTTTTTTTTTTTTTTCTAGTGTCAGAAAGGTAATAATCCTGTTCGATTATATTGTGCAGTCTGCTTACAAGTTATTTCACCTCATTAAAGCTACAAACGACAAACCTTTTAAGTAAAGCGTGTTCTAATAACTTGCATATATAACTTGCTTAATAACTTCACTTAATAACTTAATACACGAGTGGAATGATTAACACCAAAGCGGAACATTCCGGATGTCCAAGATGGCCGCTCTGCATAGCAACACCGGGTCGAGCTGTGAGGATTTGTTTAATCATTACAGACAAGCTGTGTCTTAAAACACACCAGCAGGTCTGTGTGAGAATCTGTACAACTGAATGTAGTTTGAGGGAGATATTGAAATAAATAAATAAATAAATAAATAAATAATACTAATAATCATTTGTTTGAGGGACTGTTAGCAACATTAGCATTATAGGTCCAGTGCAAAAACTGGGGAAAATAAACCTAGGCGAAAGTCAGATTTCAAACATATTGTGACTGGAGTAAGGCTTTTACTGTGTTTTTCCAGTAAAGTTCTTCAGAAAGTCCGTGTGATCATCACTGAAGACCGGACTGTGGTTTGAACCTGAAATTTAGCAAGAGGGGGGGAAATAAAAAATTTAGTGTGAGAGGCTTGTTAGCAACATTAGCATACTAGTGGGGTAACTCCTACGTTCCCGGAGTTCTGTGTTCCTCAGATTTATACGGCACACAATGAACACGTGACACGGACTCCCGTTAAGCGCCGGAACACTTGAAAATGAGATTTTTTGGAGACTATTTACAATAAACAACGCAAAATTGTAAAAAAAAATAAATAAATAAATACACAATCATTTGGCTCACCCTTGTGTTATGATAACATTATAACTGATAAATTGCGCAATCGTTTGTTAAACTTGTAAAGGTACAAGAGTGACGTCATGTATGAGGATCTCCTGTATGCCTCAGCACACACTGTCAATCATGTATATGATTCAACTGGTTCATTTAAATGATTCTCCTTCCGTTTATGATGATGATTGTTGTTGTTGTTTTTTTATTTTCCTTTCAATCTGATGCTCTTTCGCTCTGTGAAGGATTAAACTTCTGTTTCTTCTAAGCCTGCCGCTGCAACAAGGAATTGCAGGTACACATCTGTATGTTCTTCCGAATATTAAGTTTCTTCATAAACCAAACTTGGCAGGTATGAGTGTATGATCTGAATGGCATTGGTTTCGCGGTTTAGTAAGGAGTCTCCAGTGCAAGCGGTGGTATAAGAGCTATAAGACGCATTATTATTTCAATTGGATTTGCAAGTTGGGACACTTTCCTGGGTTGAGACGGTAAATCTGCCTTGCCCCGCTTCAGTCCTTTTGCCTTACCGCAGAGTCGACGTCCCGGACTCACCGTGTGACCCTGAAGGGCTCTTACCATTCGGCGAGTCATTTGGAACTCGAAGTGGGTAGAATCCTTGGAATGAATGTCCTGCGTCACCCGTTATAATGTATCTTAATAATAACCGCAAAATACGGGTGAGGTCGAGCAACATTAGGCTGGATTCGTTGACCAGCAATTACTCTTACTTGGTCGAAGGCGTGCCTCAGGGTCTCGAGGGGAATCTCCACCAATGGTGGGGATGCAGAGCTCTCGCCACCCCACCGCCTGATACCCGCTAGACGTGGAACAGACCTCGATGGCACCGGAACGGCCTCCTGAGCACATCCAACACCGTGCTTCGCTAGTACCGCAGGACCCATCCACAAACATTTCTCTCACCACTGCCCGAAACCCTGGCCAATTTAAGAACACACTCACCAATTGTGCATATCTAACCTTGAACCAGACGTCGGTGGATGGAGGTCTGGTTACAGCCGGAATCCACCGATGCACGGACTCCCTTGAATACTCACGGGTATACGGTACATCCTAGCTCGATCAGGTGTGGTTTGCAGCGCGTCGGGTATCCGGACCTACCGATCTCCCCTCTTTATCCGGACAAATTCTGCCCAGGTGTATGATCCTTACCACTTACTTTCTCCAGCCCCACTCTCCACTCACAAACCGGTGCTCGACCACGCCCCCACTTCCACAGAAGTTAAAAAAGGACAAACTGCACCTTTAAAAGAGCATGCAGACATTAAAACAAAAAAAATATTTAATCCAGTGCAGTTAACATCATGCTGTGAGGCTGTCGTCTACTATCTTATGGTTACTCATGTCATGTATCGTCGATATGTTGCTGGCTTCTTTGTCCTTTATCTGCATGTTCCACTTTCAGCGCCTCATGTGTGTCCAAGGCTGTGTGTAAAAGCTTTCTGTCGTATACTGTGGGGGGGGTGTAGACGCTCTGCTTGCATGATTACAGCTGCCGGTAATAGCAGTCCATACACACAAACTCTCTCTCTCTCTCTCTCTCTCTCTCTGTGTCTAAGAAGCCTTATGTTTCTCCATGTACTGCATGTCTCTGACACATATAATATATATATAATACCCATTGCAGGTCTGAGTAACACAAACTCATACGGGAAACAACACTGCTTACCCCCCCTCCCCCCCACCCCAGTAATTACCCCCTGACCGTACAGACCTTTCATACGTAACGTCAGAAACCAAAACACAAGGGCAAATATGAAACGCATCAAGGTGAATTTGTATGAAAAGCGCATGCTTAGCTACGGTATGACACGGTATTACTATAAGGACTTTGGCATAAGCGGTTTCTAAAAATAAAATAAAGTATTATCATGGGAAGTTCCAGTTTCTCATGCTCTCCAGTTTGCTCAGGCTGTGCAACGAGTGGTTTCACTGGAGCTAAGCAAACTGTTGGCGAGTTCACAGCTTGACTACAACTGCTCCGACTGTCCCTTTAAAAAAAAAAAAAAAAAAGACAGTTTGCTTATAACCTTACAGTCAGATTAGAGAATCGTTGTCACCCTTTACATTCGCTCACCGTTGTGTTCCTCTGCTCATGCGTGCAGTTATCCAATCAGCCAATCATGTAGCAACAGCGCAATGTGTCCAGTCATGCACGTTCTGGCCGAGAGCGTCAGTTCACGTTCACGTCAACATCTCTGTGACTTTTGTGTTCGACGATCTGACGATCTCCATGGGGTCGTTGCGAAAAGGTCAGAGAAGAATGTCCAGATTCGTTCACGCTGACTGTAAGCCAAACAACCTGTCTTTACAACCACTCTTCACAACCGGGGCGGGCAGGAAAGCATCTCAGAACGCACAACACGACGCCGTAGCGTCCAAGAGACCACATCACATCAGATTCAGAGACTATAGTGGACTCGGACTCACCTTCAACCGTGCCACGTGATTGGCTGCTTGGATAATTGAATTAACGAGCAGGTTCATCGCATGCTAGAGTCGTTGGAAGGACAATTTTGGATTCCTGCGTTGTCAAATGGTAGGCATGGTAAAAGAGCCCTCGTACCGAATGTAATAATAATAGAATTACATTTGATCCATCTACAAGTGTATCTGAACTTACTGACGTTACCGTATGACGATCAGTGCTGTTAGCTGTTCTTCTTCCCTCAACAAATACTATTCATTATAACCCTGTTAATTATAGGGTGCTAAAAATTTTGCAGCAAATGTTCTTTTTCAGTAAAGTGCATTACTAAAGATCCTAATATGTGTACGCTCAAAAATATCATTTTGTGCATGTGTTATTGATTTTATATCGCCATTGTTTTCTCTCTATTTGTTTTTTTTGACAGGTGCCAATAATTATGGAAATGTCTGGGTTTTTTTTTTGGTGTGGTGGTGTTGTTAACAAGCCGTTAGACACTGACAGCCTTTCAGATGTACAGTAGGGATTTACTGTCACCCTCTCGTTTACATGTCTTCTGTACCCCCATGTAGCATGTACGTGTTCGGTGGGATGTCGGCGAGAATTCATTACGATCGCCTGCGCGCAGAGGGCGCGGGCACCAACGAGCGAGCGCTGCCCTTCGTCAACCAGGACTACGAGGCACTGAAGCAGGAGTGTTTGGAAAGCGGCAGGCTCTTCGAGGACCCGTGTTTCCCGGCACGGCCGCCGTCGCTCGGATTCAAGGAGCTAGCGCCTAACTCATCCAAAACGCGTGGAGTCGAGTGGAAGCGGCCCAACGTAAGTCAACATTTGCTGGTCACTGTAACTGAAACCAAACGTCAACATCAAATCATATGCAGTCATGGGGGGGGGGGGGGAACACCCTTCTTCAAGTCTAGGTTTTTATTTATCAGGGTCATGTGGCCCTCACCTACTTCTATATACAAACACATAACCTCAGGTGCACACGGTGGCTTAGTGGTTAGCCGGTTCGCCTCAAACCTCCTGGGGTGATTCGCCATGTGTGTGGAGTTTGCATGTTCTCCTCGTGCGTTGGGGGTTTCCTCTGGGTACTCCGGTTTCTTCCCCCAGTCCAAACACATGCATGGTAGACCGATTGGCGTGTCCGTAGTGTATAAATGGGTGTGTGAGTGTGCCCTGCGATGGACTGGCACCCTGTCCAGGGTGTACCCCGCCTTGTTTCCGATGCTCCCTGGGATTGGCTCCAGGTTTCACATGACCCTGAAAAGGATAAAGAAGATGGATGGATGGATGGATGGATGGATGGATGGATGGATGACCTCAGGTGACATCAACAACAAAAAAACCAAGTGGAAAAAAATAAGTATAAGTTCCTTCTTTCACCATTATTATGAGAGTGATTAGCGTCCAGGTGTTACTCATGAAATTCATGAGATTAGCTCATCATCAAGAAGTGTGATTGCCTCTATAAAAGCAGAACCTTTGGCATTTCGGTGTCCCGGAGCACTCAAGCGTGTCTTTACATCATGCCAAGAAGAAAGGACATTAGCCTTGACCTCAGAGAAGCAACTGTTGCTTGCTTATCAATCTGGGGAGGGTTATAAGGCCATCGCCAAACAATTCTACAGTGAGAAGACTTGTTTACAAATGGGGAGCCTTTAAGACTCGGGAGTGGAACCTGTGGAAACTCGAGACAACGATGAACAGGCCATCTGTCCAGCAGCTTAATCTGAGCTGAAATTGGGTCACGTAACAGGACAATGATCCCAAGCAGACATCCGAAAAAATCAAGGCGTTGGAATGGCCAAGTCAACGTCCAGACCTCAACCCCATTGAGATGCTGTGGTGGGATCGTAAGAGAGCTACTGTTGGAAAGAAGAGTGGGACAGAATTTCTCCAAAAAAACGACGCGAGAGACCGATCCCACAGCAAACGTTTACTTCAGGTTTGAAGTTGCGAAAGCTGGAACATGTTGCTGAATTGAATGTGTTCAGTGTGTTCACTGGAACTGGTTGGGGCTCTGTGAAAGTTTCAGGAATGAAATGCTCTAGTTGGAGATGGTAAATATTTGCCTCCGCTACCAAATATTTGAGGCGCTAGATCGTTGAATCGTTAGATTCATAAAAACGAGTGCACTGAGGGTTTGGTGGGGGGGAGGGGGGTGTTGGTGGGGGATGGAATCACTTGGCTTTAACCTGCTCGTGAAGAGCACACGGAGTGCAAGAGGCCCCACTATAGGGTTTTTCTCTTGTGGTCAATGTGCTGACACACAGCTCATGCGCCTCGCTCATGAGAGGCACGCCTCGCGTCGTCATGAGGATATGAAAAACTGTAGCATCGAACAGCAACATATCTTCACCACGACGCGAGGCGTGCCTCGCCAATCAATCCGTTCCTTCCGAGAAGGTCTAGTCATGAAGCGCTACGTTTTTATCGATCCTATATAAGGAGTGATCCAGAAGTATCTTCCAAACCAAATACGGGATACGCAGAAGCCGTAGAATTACAGCGCCCTCCACTAGTATTGGCACCCTTGACGAGTATGAGCGAAAAAGGCTGTGAAAACGTCACAGAAATACTCCGCTCTTGCGGATATCAAACAATCGCGCACACACAGCACAGGTTTAACATTGGAAAAAATATCATTGTTATATATAGGTGTGCAACAGTTATTGGCACCCCTATGAGTTCATATGAGAAAAATATATATTTGAATTATATTCCCATTGATATTTGACTTTTTTTTTTTTGTTCAACCTTGACTTCCTGTTTCACAGGGGTATAAATATGAGCTAACACATACTGCATATGCTTGCAGCTTGTATGTAGTCATTTTGTTCATTAGAAGGTTGTTAAAGAGAGAGATTTTGTTAAATCTTTCGATTACGTCTCAGTTTATTTATTTATTTATTAAATGTCAGTGAGTCATTTGGGAGTCGACTCATGGTAGTGAGCTGAGCCAAGTGATCTGAGTCACTGAAAAAATTCCCCCTTCCTGAATCTGTTAAATATCCTTAAATGCCGATTGTTTGCCGTTATAACTGCCTCCGAACTTTTTTTTTTTTTTTTTTTTTTTCTTTTGTGTTTTCTGAAGAGCCTTTTTAGTTGAAATGTTTGGTCCTCTTTAGCCACGCCCCCACATTCCTTCTGTACATCTCTGTTCTAACACTCCTCCGTCATAAAAACACGATTTTTGCTTTGTGTTACAGATTGATGTTAGGGTTTAGGACACGCCCACTTTTGTTTTCCAGACATTTTAATGATGTTTTGTTGTGCGTTGTAAGCGTTGAGTGAAAACCGACCAAAGACTTGCTCCGAAGAGTGGGTGTGGTGGTGGTGGTGGTGGTGGTTCTGTTGTCTTTCATGCAGCGTACATGATGCACAGTCGTGACTCATTAAGGGGAAGTGAACGAGGAAAGATTATGAGCTGTTATGGAACGATTGCAAGTTCCTCTGCTCTTGAGTGGCAGGAGTCTCTGGTCCTCTCTCTCTCTCTCTCCCTCTCTCTCTCTCACACACACACACATGCCATTCAGATACGAACGAGGATATGAAAATGAAGGGTGTGTATGAGTATGTGTGTATACTCTTACCCACTTGCTTGGAGAGACACATTATCTCTGTGTGTTTATTAGGCAGCGCTTCAGGCTTCACTTTAAAAGCTTGACTTTATGAATAAATGATGCGTTTTATTCTATTCGCTGGGGGTAATTCTTTTCAGTTCTGGTGTAATCCTGTCTCACTGCACTGGCTTATGTACTTTTGATTCCATGATATACATTTATTCCACGGTTTCTATAGCAACAGGTCCTTCGTACGGTTGACGCTCCAGAGATAACCGAACTCTATTGTTCAATGAATTAGCGGGAAGGAAAGAAAGTTATTTAACAAAGAAAAACGTAATCCTCGATGTGGGGAAGTTGTTGTTGTTGTTTTCTGTAAGAAATGGTTTATGTAACATTTTACAGGAAGGAGTCTCCAGTTTCAGCCAGCTCTGGTTTCTCGCTAACATGACGAGCCGTGTTTGTTTCCAGCGTGGACCTGTCTCTCGTCAAACGTGGACCTGTCTCTCGTCAAACGTGGACCTGTCTCTCGTCAAACGTGGACCTGTCTCTCGTCAAACGTGGACCTGTCTCTCGTCGGCTGGTTTTCTGATTAAATTAACTAAGCATGTTTACTTCATCCAGACCAGCCGAGCTTGATCTGTAGTGCTGCGTAATGGCGAATCAGTTCTGCACACGGCGTGCTGATTATACCGCCATGTTCTCCATGCAAAAAAAAATATCACTACCACGAGTTCTCCAACCTTGTCGCCTTCTTCACGGGGGGGGGATAAAAAATCTAGGCCTTGCTGGACGTAGATCTGTGTATGTAGGTATTCCTAGCATTCTTTTTCTTTCTTTCTATCTATTTATTTATTTATTTAGCTTCTATTTTACTATCTGCTCCGCTTTTCCAGCCGTGAATTAATCATTAGATCGGTTTTCCCGAAATCGTTCTCACTTCTCATATCATTTCTGAAACAAAGAAAAGGACCGAAGTCTGGGAATCCTGCGCTAGAATAACACGCCGTTCGTAGCGGTTCGCGTCGACGCTAGTTTGTTAATATTAATATTATAACGTTTTACAGAAGGAGTCTCCAGTGTCAGCCGGTAAGTTTCTCTCACCACCCCGAAGTGGATCGTATTGAAACATCAGAACGTCCTGAAGCGTTTAATTCCTCTTGTATCAGCGAAATTCGCCAGCACGTGGGAAAATTGCTGTAGTTTTGGGTTTTTTTTAACCGTTTATAGTTACGTTTAACGTTACTGTCCCAGGCCGTGAAATAAATCCACATTGCGTTGGGCCACGTCACGCGACGTCCATTGATGATTATTATAAAATTTATAACGGCGCGCCCTCAAGTGTTCTTACTTTTACGCTAAGGTATGTTTTGAGTAAAGATTGTTCGACTTTTTAGTTTGGCGTTGTTGTTTTTTTTTCTCCCCTCAACTGCCAACGTGCATTTTAACATTTACATTTATTCATTTAGCGGACGCTTTTATCCAAAGCGACTTACAAATGAGACACACTCACACACCAATGGTAGCAGAGCTGCATGCAAGGTGCTAGCTTGCCATCGGGGGCAACTTAGGGTTCAGTGTCTTGCCCAAGGACACTTCGGCATGGGATCACCCGGGCCGGGATTCCAACCACCAACCCTACGATTAGCGGATTAGTGGACAACCTGCTCTACCCACTGAGCCACAGACGCCCGTTTTCGTGCCTAATTTTGTGCCTAATTGTGGACAAAGTGCAGATTAAACTTTTAGTCTTGTTAGTGAATGAATATTTGCGACTAGTTGGACATTTTATTTATTTATTTATTTAAAGGAAGGACACACACACATACACACGATCGAAGCCTTCCGTTGATTGTTGTTGCGTTCTGTTACAGGAGCTGACGGCTGATCCTCAGTTCATCGTGGGAGGAGCCAGCCGGACCGATATCTGCCAAGGAGCTCTGGGTGAGTTTTCGAAAAAATAGATAAATAAAAAAATTCGTTCAGGAAGCTTTATTAAAACCAGTTTTTTACCACAAAAGATCCTGGCGTGCGTCGGCGGACGAGATGGCTTGTCATGAAGCAATTAGTAACTACACAGTGCAGTGAAACTAATGGGCAGCTTCTCCAATTTTTTATAAATTGTTTTATTAATAAAGCCCTATTCGGACGGGATTAAATTGACATCAGGCCCTGGCGTTATTTCCTGCTTTACAGGCGCTCGTCTGCGACTTCATTTCCATTCAGATTGGCCATTTTCGATAATTAATCCAATCCTAATAAGGGCCCCACAGTCCCGCCCTCCTGCTTCCTATTGGCTCACGAGACCAAGGTTTCCAGTTACTAGTAGTTATGCTAAGTACTGTAAGTGATTGCATACTGAGTGTATTAATCTAGCTAGGAGGAACTGCGACCTTGATGCTTGTGCGTTGTCCTTTGCTTGCTACAGAAGGGATTATTCCTGTAAATCCACAGTCAGTGGTTCAGGCAGTCAGTCAGGTGGATCACGTCGCATACAGTAACTCAGGGTTCGGCTGAATACTGCAGGGTAAAATCTGACGTCGGCGGTGCGAGTCCAACAGGAAAACCACTGTGTAGTGTGTGGGTGCTTTTTAAAATGCTCGCAGAGAGGCTTTACCGTGGCCGGGGAAGCAGATGTACACACACAAGTCGAACAAATGCTCAGGGATAGGATTTTGACTTCCAGGCTGCTGTAAAAAAAAAGAAAAAGTGTAAATTCTTGAGTGTATGTGTGTGTGTGTGTGTGTGTGTTTGAGAGAGAGAGAGAGACTATGAGTGTGTCTTTCCTGGGCGTGGGGTGTGCAAAGCTCGCTGCCTGAGTGATGAGTCACAGACAGAGTGGCTTAGCAGAAAAGAGCGCTTAGAGGTTTGGCTGCACGCCATCAACTTCGATTCTGTGTGTGTGTGTGTGTGTGTGTGTGTTTTCAGAGAGCTCAGACAGTTTGGGTTTGCCGAACAGGGCAAACAATGGCTTTGTTGCAGGGTAACAGGATTTATAGTCACAGCACACGATAATAGACGACTGCTGGAACTCGTGTGATTATAATAACGTGTGTTTGTGCGAGTGTGTGTTCCATGACTGTGTGTTTCATGGGAGTGTTGCGAGAGCAGACAGGATGGCCGTGTGGAAAATGGAATTGGACTCTGCCAAGCATTGTTAACCCACGCCTCGCTCTCTCTCTGCCATTCTCTAGTTGCTCTCTGCCTTTCTCTCTCCCTTTAAAATGGTCGCTGTTGCTCTTTCTTGACACATCGACACCCCCCTCCCTCTCTTTCTCACGCACGCTCTCGCTCGCTCGCTGTCCCTACTGGTACTCGGAGTTACTGCCGGCTGTGTATCAACAGTTTTCTGTCTCAGATCTTTTTCCACCTTTAATGTGGTGCACCAACCAACAGCATTCAAGTGAAAAACAGATGGGGGCGGGTCGGGGGGGGGGGCTTTCAATAATCTGGTTGCACAAGTGTGCACACCCCTTCATAAATACTTTTTGTTAAAGCACCTTGTGATTGTAATACAGCACTTCTGTGTTTTTGGGTAAGAGTCTACCCACTTGGGAAAGCGAAGCAGCCCCACAGCATTGTGCCGCCACCACCATGCTTCACTGTGTGTATGGGAACTCTTTGGGGCGATAAGTGGTCTCGTTTTTTTGTGACAAAAATATCCTTTAGAGTTATGCCCAAAAAGTTCTACTTTGGTCTCATGCCACATGCTTTGGTGTAATTTTATTGTGCTTGGATGTTTTGTTTTTTGGGGGGTTCTGTGAGAAAGGGCTTTTATTTACCCCCCACAGTGCAGACATGTGAAGAATCTGAGAGGTTTTTGTCGCAGGGAGTGACCAGTGACCCGTAGGTCTCTTGACAGCCTCCCTGGTAAGTTGTCATGTTCTCAGTAATGTCACTGTTGTGCCCCATTTTTGCCTTTTTTTTTATTATTTATTTTTTAAGTAAAGGTCAGACCATTACACATTTTGCCACATGGTTTGGAGTGAAAGGGCTTCCATTTAGCCACCCTACCCAACCCGGACATGTGAAGAATACGAGAGTACTGATGAGTACCGACTTTCTCAGCTCCTTTAACGTTCCCGTAGGTCTCTTGCCAGCCTCCCTGGTAGGGCTTTGTCTCGTCCTTTTATAAATATCGGAGGGATGTCCTGTTCTTGGTGATGTCACTGTGGTGCTCCATCTTTCTCCACACGTTGAAGACGGCCTTCACGGTGTTCCATGCTGCATCTAATATTTTGGAAATTCCTTTCCTGATCGATTCCTTCCGACAGCGAGACCCTGTCCAGGCTTCGTAAGCTCTTCGTGGACCGTGGCTTGAGCAGCCAGATGAAATCAAGAAGATGTGAAGAACATCCTACAGAAACATCTGGTCGTAATTTTGGGGTTAATCAGAATATTAATTTCATTGATGACAGCTGTATGATGATTACTGTATTATGCGCTGTATACAGTTGCAATCAAAATGACTCAACCCCTGCTGCAAATCGGGTTTAACTGAATATTACTGAACTGGAGACCATTGCTCATGAAGAATGGGATATTAATAATAATAATAATCCCCGCCGATTCCGTTTGCACTTTGGTGTGTAAAGTTTGCGTCGGTTAAAGTTTGTGCTTGTGCGGGTTGCTGGATGGATGCAGACGCCTTGTTTATGTTGTGTTCCTGGCAGAACGCCGATCATTACGGCTGTAAAGCGTTCCCATTTGGAGATTTAGTCCAGTCATTTGTTTGCCCTGGGACTCTCTGTCCGCTTGTGGTTTTGTGTCTCTTTCATTCTGCCAATAAAAAACACACCACAAGCGCGTATTCTGTAGCGGATCCTCTATTGCAGCCAATCGCGTATATTTATGCCAGTTTTCTAGTTCAAGGCAGCTCACGGAGACGGGAAGGAGTTTTCACATACTTCCATAGATGTTTTATAAGAAGAAGGAACAAAGGCAGCAACAGAAAACAATACTCGAAGGCGATTGGGCGGAAGAGCGTGTTTATTCTCGCTAACGCTAGCTAAGTGCTAACGTGACACGTGGCTTGAGGACAAACAAAACCGCGTCAAATCAGTCATTATAAATGTAACTGTTGTTCTCATTCAGTCATTATTTGTTTGTCCAGGACTCTCAAAGCAAAGATGTAGCTGGAAGTTCACGAGCTTTAATTTATTCTTCACGCTCGAGCTTGTCGCGTGTTCGTTCGGCGGACATCTTGTGAGTAAGAACCGCTAGCCCGTATCTGCGAAGGATCCAAAGAATGCGCCGTGGAAAGCTTTTCCTTTTGAGATGTTTAGTCGCTGCCCTCTAGTGTACGGATGACTTCAGTGACGCATTTGAATGAAGTCATTAATTTATTTATTGTACGAACCTACTGAACTATTATTTCAATCAGGTCACTAGTTAAGACCATGCACAGTTCTGATCAGAACATTAAATCAGTGAGAGTTCATGCAGGTTTTATAACGGATTCGGCTCGCGTACTCGGTTCTGAAATGCTACGGGTCTTCAGAACCTTTAGACGGTCGATACTGAATGAGGTAACGAGGGTTGGCGAGACGTTTAACACGCAGAACTTTGCTCTGCTGTGAGTTGAAGGAGGTTGTGATGTGGAGGCATTTTTACCGCCCATGTTTTCCAAAACCGCATCGCTGTCTTTCTCAGGTGACTGCTGGCTGTTGGCCGCCATCGCGTCTCTCACTCTCAACGACAAGCTCTTGCACAGGGTGGTTCCTCACGGCCAGAGCTTCACGGACGATTACGCCGGCATTTTCCACTTTCAGGTACAGCTTCTAATAAGCTTTTTCCACAAGTCTTAATATTTCATTGAGTGGAGGACTACATTTACATTTATTCATTTAGCGGACGCTTTTATCCAAAGCGACTTACAAATGAGACACACTCACACACCAATGGTAGCAGAGCTGCATGCAAGGTGCTAGCTTGCCATCGGGGGCAACTTAGGGTTCAGTGTCTTGCCCAAGGACACTTCGGCATGGGATCACCCGGGCCGGGATTCCAACCACCAACCCTACGATTAGTGGATTAGTGGACACCCCGCTCTACCCACTGAGCCACAGCCGCCCTATGAAAGCAGGTTGTACCTTGGGTTCCACCCCCAACTCGCTCGTAAGCACTGGTCATATTTCAAACATATTACAGCAAATGTGAGTCACGATCGATCCCACGCTCCAAAATAGCAGCGATTTATTTGTTTTCTGGGGAAAATGTTTGGCATGTGGTCAGGGTGGTACATAAGGGTGGATATTGGATGGTCACTGGGTGGTTGGTCATAACTAGTGTGGGCGTTTCCAGAAAAACGACAAAGTCTCCACCACGCTGTATTATATTATGTTATTACTATTGTAGTAAACACGAGCGTGAAGATGGGATCAAAACAGCAACCAGACTACATCCAAAACCACATATTAGCATCATAAGTTATAGAATCGTTCGCCAAAAACACACAAAAAAAAGGTGTTGGTCCTGTTTTGACATACTGTTTATCATGTTATTGGACATTTTGGGACATTTTAAACTCTGCCTATGGTTCCGAGAAATTATTCCAGCCGCATAACAGTATAACGTTTTTTTCTTTTTAAAAAACAAACAGGCTATTTTAAGTTTGCCGGCCACAAACACACCCGTCGAGGCTTACCGCATGTTTTTCTGCGAACGTTGAATATTCGCAAAAGAAACATTACTACTTGGTGGACCAAGTCGATATATGGATGAATAGAAGATGCAGTGGCAGGGGTTCTCGGCCTTATTTATTTATTTATTTACATTTACATTTATTCATTTAGCAGACGCTTTTATCCAAAGCGACTTACAAATGAGACACACTCACACACCAATGGTAGCAGAGCTGCATGCAAGGTGCTAGCTTGCCATCGGGGGCAACTTAGGGTTCAGTGTCTTGCCCAAGGACACTTCGGCATGGGATCACCCGGGCCGGGATTCCAACCACCAACCCTACGATTAGTGGATTAGTGGACAACCCGCTCTACTGACTGAGACACAGACACCCGTTTATTTATTTTTGTTGTAAAGATCAACATTTTTCTTCTTGCTCGTGACTCCGAGTGTTGTCCTGCTCGTGCAGTTCTGGCAGTTCGGCGACTGGGTGGACGTCGTCATCGACGACCGTCTGCCCGTGAAAGACGGTGAGCTCGTTTTCGTGCACTCGGCAGAAGGGTCCGAGTTCTGGAGCGCCCTGCTGGAGAAAGCCTACGCTAAGTAATGATCTTTTATAAGTCAACGCGTTTAACGTATTCGTGTAGGCCGTATTCGTGTTTTTGTTTTTAAATATGAGCTTTGCATTCCAGGCTGAACGGCTCGTACGAGGCTCTGTCCGGAGGTTCCACCACCGAGGGCTTCGAGGATTTCACAGGCGGAGTGTCCGAGATGTACGAGCTGAAGTCAGCGCCCAGGGATCTGCCCCGCATTATCACGAAGGCCCTGGAACGGGGATCGCTGCTCGGCTGTTCTATAGATGTGAGTGTACACGGCGCCACCATGTGGCCTGGAGGAGCAACGTGCGCTGAGGTTCTATATGTAGCCATCAGGTTTTTGGCTGAAATATCCTGCCACTTCCTAATGATCCACCAAGTTTTAGCGGCTTGGAAGGAAGCCCAAACGTTTTTTTGGTGGATTTGTTTCCCTGAAAAACATGTCTGTGTTAGTTTTATGCCACCAAAAGTTCTGTTTTGGTTTGGTGTTCAGGTTCTTCTTCTTCTCTTTATTATTATTATTATTATTATTATTATTCCAACACGTATTTTGAACTTTGCAGATCACCAGTGCCTTTGACATGGAAGCGGTGACCTTCAAGAAGCTGGTGAAAGGTCACGCCTACTCGGTGACGGGACTCAGAGAGGTGGGTCAGGAGCACGGCGGTCGCGTTCGTCTAGGTCTCGAGCCGTGTAATCGGCACGGCTGCTTTCGAACAAGGAACCGCGAAACGTCAGCGATTTAATAGCGAAGTGAAAGTGGAATTGCAGAACATTCCGATTGATGGCGACATTTCTGAAACACGAGTCCGACTGATAAAATGGCAGGCGGGAAAAGATTAAGGAAGTAATAAGAAATATTAATTCAAAAGGATTCAAAGGAAAATAAAAAGATTTGATAGGTTTTCGACCATCCATGATAAAGACCCTTAAAGTGCACCTATTATTATTACATTTACATTCTTTTAGCAGACGCTTTTATCCAAAGCGACTTACAAATGAGACACACTCACACACCAATGGGAGCAGAGCTGCATGCAAGGTGCTAGCTTGCCATCGGGGGCAACTTAGGGTTCAGTGTCTTGCCCAAGGACACTTCGGCATGGGATCACCCGGGCCGGGATTCGAACCACCAACCCTACGATTAGTGGATTAGTGGACACCCCGCTCTACCTACTGAGACACAGCCGCCCAATATTATTATGATTTTGAAACGTGCGTAGGTTTTTTTTAAAAGGTCTCCTACAATAGATTGAGATGCATCCGAGGTCAAGAAACACTTTAAAGTGCTCATAATTTAAATTGCAGCATTTGCTTTTCCCCCAGTGACAAACGACTCTTAAAGGATTCATTCTAAACTCCTCCTTTCAGAGAGCATACTCTCATACCGCTGTCAGCGAACAGCCGATGCAGACCAGAGGCGGGGCTTTTTTGTTCCAAACCGACGTAGGTTAGTACAGGAAGTAAAGTCTGGAATCACAGAACGACTCGTTTCAGCTGATCCGAATCGGTTCCTTCTTTTGAGAGAACATGAATGGTAATAGTTGAAAACCCATGTGCACTTTAAAAGAGACCAACACTTCAGAAGTATTCATTGAAATGTGTGTGTGTGTGTGTGTGTGTGTGTGTGTGTGTGTGTAGGTGGATTTCCGCGGTAACACAGAAAAGCTGATCCGTATCCGGAACCCATGGGGGCAGGTGGAGTGGACAGGGGCGTGGAGTGACGAGTGAGTCGGCCAATCAGAACGAATTCACTTTGGTTTCTCGATGTTCGGCGAATGACGTCTCCTTAAGTCGAGATCATCTCTAAAATATGATTGGGCCGTTTTTTTGGGGGGTTTTTTAGCTGATTTATTTATTTATTTTCCAGTGAGAATATTAATCGAGCGGAAATGTTAAGAGGTTATTTTGGATTTAAAGCGCTGAAGGAAGTGGTCTCTGATGTGCAGACGTCCCGGTTCTGGAAAGAAAAACGATTGTCGTTTAATGTGAAAGCTTTTTGGGTCGGTTCTGAAATGTGTGCTGACGCCACCGCGCTTCTTCCTCAGTTCATCCGAATGGAACCAGGTCGATCCGTCTGAAAGAGAGGAGTTGAACTGCCAAAAAGAGGACGGAGAGTTCTGGTGAGTTCTGGGGTTCTCTTTACCTGTACGTGTACAAAGCAGAATCCAGTCCGAAACTACTGGCACAGTTTAATGTTAAAAGCAGAGCTCCGAGTTCTGTCCAGATGTTGAAGCGTGTTTGCTACTCTACCTCAGAAGAGCGTTCTTTCTGAACTCGGCGTACGTCGTCTGATCCGTCTTGTTTCTTTCGGTCAGGATGTCATTTCAGGAGTTTAAGCGTCAGTTCTCGCGCTTGGAGATCTGTAACCTGACGGCGGACGCGCTAAGTGACGACAGTCTGAGCTTCTGGAACACCATCAAGTTCGACGGCGCCTGGAGGAGAGGGAGCACGGCGGGAGGCTGCAGGAATCATCCCAGTACGCAGCACACAGTATAACCTCTACTAATGGAACTCGTGTGTTACTGCGCTATTGGTTATCGTTTCTTCCTCTCTGTCCTCCAGACACGTTCTGGATAAACCCGCAGTACAAGATCACGCTGCTGGAAGAGGACGATGACCCCGACGATCCAGAGCTGGCCTGCAGCTTCCTGGTGTCGCTGATGCAGAAGGACCGTCGGCGCTACCGTAAACAGGGCCAGGACATGCACACCATCGGCTTCGCCATCTACGAGGTCGGGCGGCACACAAAATAGCTTCGTATATTCGTATTTTGTCCGGACGATGAAAGCGTACTAACGCGATGTGTCTTGTCTTTCCCTTTTGCAGGTCCCAGAAGAGGTAAACAACTTGGCTGACAACACGCGCTACAACGCAACTGGCGAACTCGATGCGTATTGGTTTCGTTCCGCTAGCTATCTAGCTAGATAATATAATGAATGTGCGTCAGGTCTATAACATGAAAGCGTTTTCAAGTGGCGTTTCCGTCTAAGCGGAGACGCTATTGAGCAATTCTTAGTAGAAAAAAAATTGATCGTACTGTTTGTTTAAAGGGCCAAGATTTACATTTATTTATTTATTTGTTTGTTTATTTAAAAAAAATTATTTTGAGTCCTTGCTGCGGCGACAATTAAAACAACGTTTGTGGAAAATCTCCTCGCTGTGAGCCAATAGGGGAAAAAAGTGGGCGGGGACTGTGATGGATATGAACACCGAGGGAGGCGGTGAAGGGAAACAAATCGCTGGTTCGTCTGCATGGTTGTTGTGACACCTGTGTATTTAATTAAAGTTAGCTATCTAGATTAAAACTGTACTCGATAGGAACTAATGTCTCGTTTAATGTTTTGTTTAATGTTTTGGTGTTTCTCAGTCCCGCGGTTGCCAGAGCGTTCACCTGAAGAAGGAGTTTTTCCTCCGCAACTCGTCCTGCGCTCGTTCCGAGACCTTCATCAACCTGCGCGAGGTGAGCACGCGACTCCGGCTGCCTCCGGGCGAGTACCTCGTCGTGCCCTCGACGTTCGAACCCGGGAAAGAAGCCGACTTCGTTCTCCGTGTGTTTACCGAGAAACAGTCCGAGACCGAGTGAGTGGCGTTTATTGATTGACTTGTTGTTGTGA